>JAIPRN010001507.1:0-44460 GCA_025469175.1 Geopemphigus sp. TES_GeoC_2020
TTTTTTCACAAATTTAAATTACCTAATAAATATTACTAAGGTTATATAATGTATAACGATTCATTTCTAATAACATTCTTAAACGTTAATTTTTTTATTGCTTATACTGCTTTATTTCGTCAATGTACACTCATAAATATCTGGTGGGTTTTGATCAAACAATAACTTACCTGTATTCATAGGATTTACGTCTTCTGTAACAAATTCAGTCTCGGTAATTGGGTTTTCTTTCATATAATTCTCTAGGTCTTCAGCAGTGAATAAGTCTGAAATTGATATTTAATGCAGAAAAAGCTATTGTTTATTTTAAGGAATTCTTAACATTGACTTACTTGTATTCATAGGATTTACGTCTTGTGTAACAAATTCAGTCTCGGTGGTTGGGTTTTGTTTCATATAATTCTCTAGGTCTTCAGCAGTGAATAAGTCTGAAATTAATATTTAATGCAGAAAAAGCTATTGTTTATTTTAAGGAATTCTTAACATTGGTTTACCTGTATTCATAGGATTTGCGTCTTGTGTAACAAATTCAGTCTCGGTGGTTGGGTTTTGTTTCATATAATTCTCTAGGTCCTCAGCAGTGAATAATTCTATAATAGATATGATGTATAAAGTTACTACGTTCGGCCTTTTATCTATAAATGGGGATACATCTATACACAATTTTACTGCATATAGTAATTATACGTGTACTAATCAATAATCATTAAATCCTTTATTCAAATCTTCAAAAAAAATATGTTATACAAAATTACGTTTATCAAATATATATATTACTCTTGCAATATTGTAAATATATTGAGATTTTGTTTTTTATAATCGTCATCACATTTATTTCATATTATTATCTAATGATTTTCACAATATAGCTTAACTTCTTCAATGTACGTTCATATGTACCTGTCGGATTGTGGCCAAAATTAGACTCATTGGTATTGGTGGAATTCAGATTTGCTCCAGATGCTGATGATGATCCGTATGTTGGATTGAAACCCCAGTTTTGCAGCTGGTATTGGGCGCCGGGAAACACTAAAAAACGACATATTTTTTGTCGTGTCAGATTTAATTACTTATGAATTATAGTAGAATTGATTAATGTGATATAATGTATATATATATAGAATTTTAAGATTTAATTGTATATAAACGTATTTATTGTTAACATTGTGTAGTTTTTGTTCTACATTTATAAATACCTAATGGGTTCTGGCCGAAATTATACTCATTAGTGAATGTGGGTTTGAGATACTCTTGAAAAGATAATGATGCTGGTTTTGGATTGATTTCCCAATTCCGATGCGCAATTTGATCGTTGTGAGGCCCTAAAAAAAATGATATACGTTGTTCTATGCCGTATTCGAAAAATTATGATTAAAAATTAAGGGAGTTAATCATTAACTACTGGGAGTAAATTAAATAATAATTGTACATAAGAGCCATCTGTCTGTAATTGACAGGTTTAAGTACGGTTATGTATTACCGGATCGATTATATAAAAGAAAACTTGTACATTGTGTTTTTTTCTTAATCAGGTCGACTGTATTTTTTAAAAACGTTAAAACCAACTATAATTAAACTAAATTACAAATAAAATTTTACGCGCGGTGACGACCATACAACACAAATAAATGACAGAAATCCTTAATGTTACAATATTCGCTACACGAAAAAATTCAATCGAAGAACGATATACGCCAACATACGAACTAAAAAAAAAAACAAAAAAACCGAACCAAAAAAGGAAAAAAATCATCTTGTGATAACAAGCGTGAAACAGTCGCGCCACAGAGTATATAGATATTTCCAATATAACCATGGTGCACTTTACTTCACACCTAAGTACTCAACAATTAATTTGATAATAAACAGTATTAAACGGATTATCATTTACTAGCTTTTAATACCAACAAAAACCATTTTATACGTAATTTCATACATTTAATTAATTTGACCAAAATATTATACGCTAAGGAGGTTTATATACGGCACAAAAATATGAAACTTATAAACTATCATTCTTCTCGTTGTGTACCTTTTAATATACTTTTAGACATCTACAAAAATGTATAATTAATCCGTGTGTTATTCTATTGGAAAATTATGTTTTATCAATATATTATTTTTAGTTGAATGTAAGTTCTATAAGAGCGTAGTGAGACCAACTATGTTGAACGGTTCAGAGTGTTGGATAGTGAACAAAAAAATAGAGCAGAAACTTAGTGTAGCCGAAATGAGAATGCTTAGATCGATACGTGGGGAGGCATAAGAGAAGTTAGGATAAGAAGCGAATATGTAAGAGGAAGCATAGAAGTAGCGTCGATTGTGGATAGGATGAGAGAGAATATACTTAGATAACCGCAACAAGAATGGTTATGGAATAGAGCGTGGAAGTAAGAAGAGTAAGTAGAAAATAAAAGAAAATATGGTTAAACGTGAATGAGCGTGACAGAAGGACTGCCGGTGTGTGCATGAATGATGTGAACGCTCGGGTCAAGTAGAAGTTGAAAACCAAGTTGGCTGAACCCAATTAGCTGGAAAAAGGTGAAGAAAATGAAGATGTTATTTATATTTACTTAATGGATTTTGGTCAACGTTTAGCTCATTGTTGCTAGGATTGGCATATTGTCTAGAAGATGAAGACCCGCCTGTTAGTTTTAAACCTAAATACTGAAACGGTTGTTGTGCGTCAGGAACCTCTAAATAAAAATACGATAAACCCATGTTATACGTTTTATATTCAGCATAACGGGATTCAATTATTTATAAAAAGAAATTTATCGATTCAAAAAAATTAAAATTTCCGATAAAAGTGGGTATTCATTTTAGTTGCAACTACGTATTTAATTAAATACCAACATTCTGTTGTAGAATAATTAATTTTATTCTAAACTATATTTATATAATTCCAAAGTGTCTCAATTAAGGCAAACCTATTTCGCATGATGTATATTACATGTACTTATAAACGCAGTTTCATTGTGATGAACAATTAATGAAAACGGCCTGAACGAAGTTCTCGTTGTAATAGAATAGTTTTCCTGATTTTTACCGCAAAAAAATTAAATATTCACGGAGACGGAGATAATTAGTGGATAATAAAACTTCGATAAAGATTAATAGGAATTTTTAAACAACGAGTATTGTTAATATATAATTTTTTTTTTAGAAATGACATCCGTGAATCATTCAGACATTAGTATTTTTGTTAATTTTTAGGTATAGAAGGTAACACAAATTTACCGATACTCTCTTAAAATAAAACTTAAAATATTATATCAGATTATTGTTTAATAATGACAAATTAAACCTAGCCCTCAAAGAAGAAGAAAAAGTATTATCGTTTTATTACGTCGTTGAAATTGGTTGTCGACCACTTCTTTTATTTTGTCTTGATTAAATGCACCATCGATTAATTTCTTGCAATACATTTGTGGACCTAATGCTTCGGATTTTTCTTAAAAAGAAAAAAATTAATCAAGGAGTATTACAGTTTGCCAAAATACATTAAATATAAGTTAATATTCTGACTTCTGATACGTACCAACAATATATTTTATTCTATTTAATATGTGTTTAAAATATTTTTTTTTTAGACCTAACGAAGAATGTACACATTAATGTTTCGTTGATTACACGATTTAAAATATTTAAAATATTTATATTTTCAATTAATTTTCTATATTTTGTACTGACTATCAATAAAATGGACATATTCTTATACAAATTCTAATAGTTTGGTATAAGTCAATCAAAAATATTAATATTTTACATTCTAATCAGTTGAACCAATAATATAAAGTAATTTATGTTGCTATGGAATTCCCATATTTTATATTCTCATATTTAATTATATACGTAATTCCAAACAAATGTATAAATTTTAAACAATTTTGATTACAAATTAAAATCTGTTTAGCAATAAACATTTCATAAAATTATCAAGCACAAAATTGTAATTTTTAGGTTATGCGTACTGTCCATATTCGGTGTTGATTTATCTTTAATTTTACAATTAGAATTAGGAATATTAATAGCATATACATATTTTATAATTTGTTAAATGCAATTAGAAAGTAACATCTGATTTTGTTTAGTTTTAAAGTTTATTATATTATATAATAGAGTTATTTAATTAATCGTCTATTTAATAGTTCACTATATTTTAATTTACGAACTTAGAAAAAAAAACGCGTATTTAAGAGCTGCTTTGCCATCAGCAGTAACTGTAAAACGAAAATTATTGACGATTATTTATTTATTAGGATGATAATTTATTTTATGCTAGAATGTAACTTAAAAGTACGCCACAAATTATTATTAATTGATAATTATCCCTTAAAAAATATTTCAAAGTGGGAATATTCAAAGATAACATACTGTCAAAACCAATCATTTGAAGTGAATCTAGAAAATCGTTACACATATAGTTGTACGAATTTTAATGTAGATAATGTACAAGTTTGTTAGATAAATATTTGTAAGCATTTAATTATTCCTGTTTATTGAGATTCTCATTGAATAAAGAAGATATGTCATAGATTTTCAATAACATATTTAAATACATACATATATACACACACATTAATAATTATATATATATAAGTATTTAAACGTATATGTTAGCTTTGTGTTGACATTGACATTCGAGTATTTCTCAGTTGAGCCGTAAGAGGGAGCCACAAGTGAGGAAAACGTCAAACGTGTCGTATCATTTCAATGGAATAATAACTTATAATTAAATTACAAATGTTTGATAATTTCATAAAAACTCAGTTGAGTACGTAAAATTAATTTAATTTAAAAGTGCAAAAGACGATTCAAGTTTTTGTAATAAGAATAGTAAAGTATGAGCATTTAATTGTCGATTCTCTGTTTTTAGGTTAGTATTTCAACAGTTGATATTAGTAATGTAAAACTTATTTGTGTTTAATAAATACAACTCTATTTTTAGACGAATCACATTGTATTATGCTTCAAGAAGAAAACAAACCCATGATCTTATAAATCGACAATTCATGTAGATATGCAAAAATATATAATTTTATACCTACATAATGGTGAAATTAAGATTTGAATTTATTATAAAAATCAAACCGGATGATAATGAGACGAATATTTATACTATAACCTTCATTACGGATACACAAAACCAAACTTTTAATGTACCTAGAGAGTATCAACCAGTAAATCTACACAAAGAAATAATAAAGCCTGAAATACCCTAAAAATTCTCTCCAGAAAAGGCATATCAAGAGACAGGTTTGGATACCATTAACCAGCGACTCACTGATCCAAAGTACTAACTTCAGGCATTCCGGGCCAGTGAGTGTATTGCCGATAACGTGATAAAATAAAAAAGTATACCATTAACCAAGGAAATGAAATTCATTGTGTTATGCTTCAAGAAGAAAACAACTCATGATCTTATATATATTTGGGATTTAAGATCAGTCTAGTTGTAGGAATCAATTTATAACTGGACGACTACGTTCATGTTCGTAAGTTTTTTTTCTTGGACATAAATTATGTTAATCGGTGCTTGATTTCTTCTAAAGAATATTATATTATTTTGTATGGCTTAATCACATTTTAAAAGTGTTTATACCTAAATTATTGTCTCATCTGTATAATTACCTTCACAATTTTTCACATTTCGGTTGAGCTTTGGCCAGTTCGTGTCTAAGTTCATATATTTGAGAGTCGTTAGAAATGTAATGTAATCATAATTCGCGTTAACAAATATAATAGCGACATCGTACATTTTATTTATTAACGAAACGATATGTACAAATTAATCTTTATAGATTCACAAATTCATTTTTTCTACACATTGACAATCATACACGCATATAATTGTTTTTTTTTCCTTATGTTCGTTTTGGATTATTCGGTTGTAAATTATATTTAACGTTGGATTTTATGCATCGATTGACAATATTAGTCAGAATTTATGAGCTTATTTTTAAGATCGCCCAATGCTAGAACCATGTTTGTTCACCTCGAATATTATAATCCATAAACATTAAAATATTGTATGTTAAATACTATTGCGTACTTTTACTGCCTTCCAAACACCACTGTTTTGGACTTTCAATCAAACCTTCTTCATATCCTACACAATGGTAGATTTTATTAATATTGCAATCGAATTTTATAAAAATGTATTGCCTTGTCTTCATTTTTACATACCTAAAGTGGCTTGTTCAAAGAGATCGTTAATATATTGACGTAAAAGATCTAGAACGTTACGAAATGTTTAAAAATATTATTTAATGTTGTTACAATTCATCGAAAATAATATTCGTTGAAAATAAATGTCATACGTGTTACATATAAATTATGAACTAATTATTTGACTGTTTTGTTGTCAAGTTCATAAATTATTAAACCAAAAAGCTAAGAATTATGTTGTAAAGAAAATATTTACTATATTTCGGTTCTTGAAGATTTAGGAAAGTTACTATACAAGCAAGATAACGTATTTTTGTTTTATTATATACAAACAATGTCATAGTTTTACGTTTACTTAATATGAAAACTTTTTTATTGTTTAAAACGTCAATATTTTAGATATAATAGGCAAGACGTTATATCACAACGAATATACCCACAATCTCGTTCCAATATTCAACGCAATGTCAATATTTTTCTTCTCTTTATTGAGGTTATTTATTTTGTTCATCATTTACGACAATAAAATAATAGACCTATAAGAAATGGAATTTTCCAAAAATGCCTACACCCTTCATAAATTGCGTATCAAGTTGCACAACTGTATGCCAAAATATTACTTCGTTTTTCTAAAATTTCACGTGTCGCTGTAGGATATTCGTGCAAATATATATTTAAAATCGATAAGCCATAGGGTACATCAGGATTTACCGACGAATTAAATTTTTAGCATTATTTGCGTTACTATTTTTAAAGTCGAAAATGACGAAAATTGTAATATACCATCTGTTTTATTTTGTATTTGAATCGTGAAAACTACGTGATCGCTATTTAATTTAACATCATATTTAATAGAAACAAAATTGAATAATTATTGAATATAATTCCAAATTTATTACGATAGTACATAATAATGTGGCCATATTTTAATTATTAACAAATATAATATATATAAACAAATAGCTGATAAGTTGATAGATTGACTTATATATAATTGCAACAAAAGTCCGATTAAATAACTCACTATAATTATAGGCGTGTTGGAACGCTTCATCACCTCGTAATGTTTCTAGTTATAAAAGATTTATATTAGTATCATATTTTTTTGAGTTTTTTTTTATTGAGTGTAAAGAATATTTATAAATAGGAAATAAATACTTTATATTAAACATTTATGATACGGGAATGAGGAACTCAATTGCGTTATAAATGTATTGACAATGGAAATTGTTTATGACTGACGAATTTATAACTAACAAATTTATACTAACTGTAAAACCCTCCGTGTAATGCGAGTCTTGCTACGATTAAGGGCATTAATAATATAATATTTAATTAATTATTTATTTATAATAGCCAGAGGTCGACGTGTATTATATTAATTCGTAGTTTTAGTAATTTTTTGTTTGGTATATTTATTATAACGTAATATTCAATATTAACTGTATTTTCATGAACTTTTCTAAATTTAGCTTAAACCCGAAAAATAGTCAAATCACAAAATATGAACACAACATAATTTTGTGGAATTAATGGACAAATATATATTTATATAATCATTGTATTATCTATGGCCGAATATAATTTGTTTCTTATTAATTCATAAAAAATTCCTTCATCTCTCTATTGTATATTACACAAACAAAAATGATTGTTAGGCATCCTTACCTAAACAACCTAAAACAATATTGATAATTACATGACATCAGATGTAAGTGTTGTGGCGAATATATTTACAAAAATAATTTCATACCCGAGTAAGAGAACTCTGTTGGTTTTTATTCGGGGGACAATATGCAAATAAAAAAAATGATATTATTATGTATTTCCAAAGTCATTCATTCAGAAACGAAAACTGAACGAACTATTGTACAGTGGTATTCATATATTTTCCACGAGACGGTTGTTTTTCAATTATTTTAAACAGTATTTATGTATATGTTAATGGACGAATTGATTAACATTTGTTCTAAAAGTTCAAAACAGCTCTTGTATTCATAAGAATTTCGATAAAGAAATAAGTATTTTAAGATGAGTCTTAATTGGAAAAAGTGTAGTTATTGAGGAGTTACGGAATATAATTATAATTTCAATGATATAAGGACATACTCAATTTGTTTCGTAGTGATATACGTTTAAGGTTGTATTCTTCACAATAGGCTTTTGGTCCTAATACTTTTGTTTTAACTACAAAAAGATGAATATATTACATCGCTCTAGTCTATTACTTTTAAATGACGTATACTTATGCGTTCTCTAATTTGACTGTATAATTTGTGGAAGAGGATAAAATGATAAATGTTCCAAACTTCAAGTACAGTAGCGGAAACTCCGAAAGAGAATTTTTTAATTTGTCATAATAACGTATGAATTCATGTATTATACAACTGGATTTTCATGACCATTATAAGTTGACGAAATTTTCGATTAATTTAATTAATTAATTAAATCGAACTATGTACTTGTATAATAAACATTTTCTCTATTTATGTTCGTGTTAAATATAAGTACATACCAACATATGGTGCGTATGCTTCAGCCAAGTAAATAAAATATTTTTTTGTTATAACTAAAAGAGTTCGCAAAATATAAAGGTTTAATAATATAAATATATAGGTTTTACTGTTTATTCATTATAATTGTTACACAAAATAACACAAATAGATCTGACAAGCACACCAAATACGTATTGTCTTTAAATATTTCCAAAACCTTTTATATCTTTTCTTTATTAACGTTCACGTAAATACTGAGCTACAATGGTTTTGTTTTAAATTTTCTTTTATAGTTTTCTACAAGAAATTACATAACAAAAAGTTTCATTAAAATTCTCAGAAATTTCAAAATATGCATATAATTATAAATAAAAGAAATAATAATATTATTAACGTTCATATTTTATAATATAATCGGTATATGTAAAAGTTAATTTTGCCGGTATTTATAAATCGTTAATAATAAAAAACATCAAAATATGAGCAAAAATTATTATTAATATTGATTTAAAACTACTACCAACATATGACTAAAATATGTTGTTTTATATTTTTACAAACATTTCCTTTAAAAAATACCTATTATATTTTTAAATAAATATGTTTTTTTATTATTTTAATCGAATTATAACGTTGATTAATTAATGTTATATAGGCAAAATGTAGAAAAATATTGAAAATTAAAATACTTTGGTGAAAATATATGACATTTCTCACCATATTATACATTAAATGAAGTACACTTATACTTTTTGCAAATTAAAACATTTGTGTAATATATATATTGCATTAAAAACTATTTTGACAAATTGATTTTTGTTTTATTAAAAAATAATATATCCAAATATTTGGCATCAAAATCATTATTTTTAAAAGCAATGCGTTGTACAAAACTTTATAACATACCATTCATTTGCGTTGAATTGGCTTTTTTATTTTTAAACGAAAAAAAATTCAAGGAATTTAAGTATTTTTTAATAGTTATATTTAAATATCTATATATAATTTTCGATTTTTTACAAAATCAGAACAGCACTAATTGCATTATAACAAGTAAAATATTTATTAAATATCAATAAAATATCAATGCGTGACTATGCCAAATACAGGAAATATAATTGGTGTTTTTTTTTAACTTTTAGTATTAGTTTACTTAATTCGTATACAATTCATTTTCTCCTTATACGAGTCGAATAATGAATAATTAATCGAAGTAATTATATTGATAATCGATGATCCGAATAAACTAAAAAATTAAGTATGGAATTTGTTTTGTGTTTTTTATTTTTGTTTTAATAATTTTTATTTGATATTTTATTGTTACCCTTCAATATGGAAAAAATATGTCTTTAATATTCCGTATATTTAAATGAAAATTATCAATTTCTATTGAAAATTTGTTTTTTTAATGTTTAATGTTTTGTTAATTAAAAATTGACATATTATTTACTTATTTGAAAGTATCCATAATTCAGTGCCTCTTCGGTTGTTTTAAAATCTATAAAATCATAATCAATAAATTCGATTTATAATATAATACTAATTAAAAATACGTCAATTCCTACAATAGCTTTAGTATCCTCAATTATAGATAAGATTCTAAAATTTTCATTTCGTGATTAAATTCATTAAGCACGATTAAATTTAATATAATATAATAAAATATAATATAAATATAATACAATATTATTACTTGTTATTTTATCATTTTTTAAATATTCTAGAAATAGTAATATGTATGTAAAAAATTTAACGTTATTTTATTTATTAATATAAAAACGATAATTGTTATTATTCTTCCGTTATGCACTTCCGTGCAAATATTAATGTGACGCTTCAGTTGACGTATGAAATTTCGAATTGATTCCAAAAAAGAAGTCCATTCGGATCAACGATGAAATGGATAGAATATTTGTTTGTATCATTCCGGACAAAAATTACTCAAAGGAATTAATATCATTATTTGTTACTTAGTCTCCTATAAATAAACGTATACGATTTTTGTGTTATCTACTAATAAACGTAAAATAAAATTGAATTTCGCGCATCAAATTGTAATTAAATATTTTCATTTGTGAAGACACCATACGTAAAAGTTAAAATAGAATATATGTCTATATGTTTGTAAGGTTCTGATCATTTATAACTTTCGTAAACACAATGTACATAATTTATTATATAATAGTAAAATATTTTGAAGGGTTTAGCTCTCATAGAATTTTGCACTCTTAAAAATAAATAAAATACGACATTTAATTTATAATTACGTTTACATCTGCTCTCTCTTTCAACCCAGAATTTTATTTTAATAGCTAAAATGATAACAATTAGTATTGCTTTAGTGATTCGTCATTTTTATTCCTAGATCTTTATTTTTACGATCAAAATACAAAACGTAATGTCTTATATATTTATAATTGATAAAGTATTGTGTATCGGCTTGGAATACATATTAATTATGGATTCGTCATTGTTATTGCATAATTAGGTTATGCACTTAGTCGTAAACTGAGATCGTTATTTCGTGCAATGTTAGAAAATTAAACATATGCCAAGACAGAAATATCGTTAGTAACGTGAATTATGTATTAACAATTAATACGAACTATGGAAGTTTTGCAAACACCACTCATACGGAGGTAGATGTATTTTATCAGAATAAGCTAAAAATTGAACAATTTTATTTTAACACAAGTAGATCCGTAAATTATATATAATAAATAATAATTAATCATAATAAAAATTGCTTAATTTATTATTAATAACGTTTTTCGTACCCTTTATTGCTTCGACATAGAAGTCATGGAAGTATTTACGCAAAATATCTTAAAAATATCATATTTAATTCAACAAACTGTTGATTATATTCATTCGGAATATAAAATTCCTTTTTTTCCTAAGTATATAATTTCGAATATAAATAACACGTCGTATTTATTAATTATTTTGTGCCTACATTATGCTTGGATAAGTAAAATAATGGCTTTTATAATTAAGTATAAATTACCTTTCCCATTTTCTTTTACCTTACTAAGGCTGACTGAAAAATAAACGTTTTAAAAAAAATGGTCTATATTTAATTAACGAAGGAATATTTTATTATTTTGCTTAGCCACTCACGGTTCAAATATAAAGATTTAAATATATCCGCTAAATTGTCGTCTTCTAAACGGTGGAAATAAAATGATATATTATAAATAACGATCGTTTTTAACGCAAAATTGATTTTTTAGAATTCCATATAGGATTGACGTATATGTATATTCGTTTGTTTTTTGATATTATATCACTAATATCCGTTGAAATTGTGATTATAATTTCTTGGTATTTGACTTGAAGTAGAAATATATTACGTTCTACGTGTTATACATAAAAATGTATAACACTGTGCAATACTAACCTTTAAGTTTTCCAATTACAGTGAGTTGATCTAGATAATATTTACGATAAAAATAATTAATTTACACAATGATCCGTTAGTCGACTAGTAATATATGTATTAATGAATTTATTATACGACGCGATATTGCTTATATTATAATATTGGATCTTATCGGGGGAATTTTCCGTGTGAGCGTAACTATAGATTATATGCCCGTGCACCATGCACGAGTGACAACGTTCGTAAGGTTAACGTGTAAAAGAATACGAAATAATATCGAATAGATCATAATATTTATTATATAATTAGAAATTAGAACGTAAATCAGAACGCGAAAGCCTTGACTGTCGGGCGATACCAGCTTTCGCAAGCGGGTTGGAAGGGGGACTGGTTCGGTGTTGGCGGAATGCCGAAAGGTGGCAGCAGCTCATGGCGGTGCTATAGCGGAAAGGCTCGACGTGGCGCGATGAGCTGCCCGCGTCGTTGCCGAGTTTGACTAGGCGGGGGGCGAAGGCTCCACAGGTATATGGAACAAGATTGTTATAATATCTTTTATTCTAATCTTTGTATCGGTCGATATTAGTGACGCTAATCAGACAAAATATTCTAAAATACGTTAAGGAATTGTATAACGTTGAGCGCAACTTCGCATTACAATCGGTGGGCGCCATTGTTAAATGTGTTTTTATTCGTAATACATTAGACGGACGATATAACAATCATTTTAACACGTCGCGTGTACCTGGTGATTTTGAAAAGTGGTAGAAACTATTTGATTCGACGTTAAGGAAAAATCAGTTTACGTTTGGTTAGCAAAAAGCACGCGAATATTCGTGTTTCTATAATAATTTGAAATATATGACTGATCAATCAGTGAGTTAATTACGATGAATACGAATAGTCCTCGACGTATTTATAATATGCTACACGATCATAGGTTGATAATTTCACAATTATTTACATAGTGTCTAGAACCGTTAGGAAGAAGTAATGAAATTGATTAATAATACATCATACGAGGTCTGATCAAAAAGTTCTGGAGAGTATTTTGAAGGGGATACAGTTTAGTAATTATGAACTATTAAAAATAAATTTATATAAAAAAAGTCCCGGAACTTTTTGATCAGACCTCGTATAATGAAAATAAAAAACATAAATCGTCACTTATTTCAAATATATATTTATCTTACGCAAGCAATCTATAAAGGAATTAAATATAAATTATTGTTACAAATTATTATTCGCAAAGTGTTTGCACGTTTGATTTAGCATTTAGTTCGTTATTAATTTATAACCTAATCAAAATTGTAATTCTTCTAAGAATAGTTAATTACAAAATTGTGTCATTTTGAGAGTTTCTCAAAATTTATAGAATTTCGGAAAAAATATTTTAAGTTTTGCAACAAAATAATCAATTTGTTAATTATTAAAAATGATTCAATATTCATTCTAGTTAGTTGTATATTATTATAATAAATGTCAACATTGAGGAATATAATTTATAGTACAGCTAAAGTGATTGAATAATAATTATATAAAATAAAAAATAAAGACTATTCTTTGGATCTTTGTTAGAATAAAAAAATCTTACCGTTAGCATTAATCGCTTTAACAATAATTACTATAAGTGTTATTGCATTTAGAAATATGCCAATACTTTTAGTAACCCTCATGTTGATTGCTTTTGAGATATTGATTAAACGAATATTTTATTCAAATCCTTCTAGTTTATCGATCTTGAGGAAAAATGCACATGTATATACAACTGCCAAATAAAATATTTTGCCATAATGTATAAACATATTGAATAAATGAAACACTAACTAATGTCAACAAAATTTAGATGATTTTTAAACATGAAAAAAATTGTTAACAGAGAGAGGTAAATAATGAAAATTATATTCAAAGTCTGTAATAGTAATTAAAATTTAATTTACTAGCCAGAAAGTATTAAGTTAACTACTACTGACAATGTTGTTCATACCGAATATGTTACGTTCATTAGTCATAAGTAACGTCTTGCATCTAAGATAAAAGGTTAGCAGTTTAATAACGTGAACATCACTGTATACATTTAACGAATCAACTTTTAAGAAGTTAATAGAGTTTCTTGAAATCAATAAATTATAATATATATTTGTTATATTTTAATAGAATTTCTATTTGACTATTTTTAGTCTCAACGAAGTAATTAGAAATATAAAAAACACGATATATAACCCCTAAAAAAAATTTTACTATTATAGAATATACAGCTAAAATTTTTATACATTTTCTATGTAATATGTAATACAATTAATGTATATCCCTTAAAATTATAATTCGTATTAATGTTTTGGACGAATAACATTATTATACGAATCGCATTTATTTTTACGCTTATCTCTTAAGTAACAATAAAGTCAATTAATGTTTAGTTACGTTTTAATTTTTAGTCTATCAAAACTAAAAAATATAACGAATTTCGAGTATATAACGTGTGAATAAACAACTGTAATATTATTCATTACTATTTGCATAGATCACTAATCATTCTGAATATTTCAATTACTTTGTAATATTGAGTTAAAACGATTTCGATGAAACCAACGAATAAACGTACGTATTTCGAAAACAAAACAACATATTACCAAGGAAGTTTATTATTTTAATTTTTATTAATACTTTAATTCCGTTATACGAACGACAACTATATATTTTTAAGCCATGAGCGTTTATTATATTGTTATTAACAAATTAATTGTATTCAATTATTCGAACACGACTTTTAATTGTACATATCTGTAACCAGATAGAAATTTCAAAATATACAATAATGGCATTCCCGGCATCTACCTATCTAATCATTTTGTAAAACGTAGTTTGTGTCATATATTGTGTAAGACAAAATGTTATATAAAATTACACGATAAACATTTAATATTTTATATATTATGATTTATTTAAATATCACGCGAACAATATTTATGGAATTAATCGTGCGTATGTATAAATTCGCACATATAATTGATTCCAAATAGTTTATGAGTTTTGGATTCGAAATAATAAGATAAAAAAATATATTTTATATAAAATTAATATTAATTAATAAATTCCACGATCTTGTAAAATTACTGGTTTATATGAAAGGCTATCCTGTATTAATCTACAATAAATACACAAATCTTCAGATTATTAAGAGATTACTTTACAATAAAGATTTTGAATATCATTGTTTGCATAGGTAACCAAATTTTACTTTTTATACTAAATGATAAATGTCATCGGATAAAACGCGTGAACTTTTTCAAAATTACAAACTAGAAATAATATTGCTATAATATTATGTTTTATTATATTTTCCTAAAATGTTATTGTAATAAACTATTTTTCAATATTGTTTACAAAACAAATGATCTATGATGTGTATTTATTGCAATAAGATCAACAACTTGCACACCAATATGAAAAATACGTTAAATAAATATTAAGCCAATTTCAAATATAGAGTAAACGTAAATTTGAAATTTCACAAACAGAACAATAAACCAGATTAATTAACGAGAAACGCTCTCTTCACAGTCATATTATATTTATTATTAAAATTATAAATATTATATTAGTAACAGTATACAAATACTTAAAATATGTATGAAATATGAGTGTCAGTGTTATATATTTCGCGAGTTCCGATAACACATAAGTTTGCTGTATCGTCATTTTTTAATCGTCATGAGGAGGTTTATAATAAGGATTATAATAATTGTCTTCGTCTGGTGGATGGAGAAACGAAGACGGCGTGAAGGGAACATCTGGAGTAGAAGGAATCTGTGCCGATTCTTGTTCTTCTAAAAACAATAATTATTTACAACTTTACCGAAAACTGAATAGAGAATAAAAATTATCGCTTTCATAATCTCAATGTAAAAGAAATGATTTTATTCCAAAACTATTGAACTAAAATCGTTTTGCAATTAGTTTAACTATGTGTATTAAACGTAAACAACGAATTCAAATTGAAAGATATAAAACGAATTTTTCAGAATTCATAGAACGCTTTCTTAACTACCAAAATAAAAGGATTGACACATAATATCAAGCATAAGCTTAATAGTGCATTGTCCCGTGATATTAAAAAAAATGTCTATAATCACGTGATGGGTCGTAGCCAAAGGATAACTGATTTGTGGCATCGATATTGTAACTGGCATCAGTCGATGTAGAATCCATAAATTGGTTGAAATTCGAAAACGGTTCTTCAGCTTGAATGCCGCAAAGAAAAAAATTTACAAATTATTCAAAATATATCTGGGGGAAATATTTAACTATAACTAAAGATACGTTGAATTAATCCACTAATAAATGCTGTAAATATTATGATAGACAAAATTTGATTTAGAAGGAGTAATTTTATAAACGTTGATTATCTATAATATTTCTATTACCAATAAACTTATTTTATATATTGTTTAAATTGAAGATATAGATTAATAAAAACAACCCTATTATATAAATCGAACACTTTCTCTACTAGTTAGAATTATTCTGAAATCTATCAAATTTGATGAGTTCTTGTTAAACTCAAAACAGATATATATATATATAATTTCTCACAAAATGTATTTGATGTCATTAATCATTTACGTAAGAATATGAAAGTCCGATAATAATATATTTCTACGAGACAACATTTCTACTTTACCTTGTGTGTTTATATCGAATGGATATTGGGCAGAGGTGCCAGTGATATATTGTTCTTCATTAAACATATTTGGTAATTGCGTGTTGACATCTAACGTCGAACTGTAATGTGGATAGTTTCCTAGTACTCCTATGCAATAGTAAAAAGAATGTAATTACATTATAAATTAACGTTTTTATATACGAACGAAGATGAATAATAATCTATATAAATAACATATTATTTAAATATGGAGAATGAAATATATGAAAATTAAATTGGGTTGCTATTTTGGCGTCCGATGGTGTATATCGTATAAAGATTGAAGGAATTTATCCAATATAGAAATTTGTATACTTATGTGAATGGTAGATAACACAAAATATCCATCATGAAATAACGATATTAAGTAAAAAATGTACACGATATATATTACATCGTAATTTAATACGAATAAAAATCTGTAATCTTTAAATTTTATTTTTATAGAAGTTTATAAATTTACTTTTAATATAAAATTTGAAATCTTTATAACATAGTATCATTATAAATATATGAAGCTGTGCAAATGGACTTACAATCAAGGAATGACTAATAATTATTGTAATATTTCTATTTGGTTCAATATATTTCGTCTTTTCTTTTATTGAACAGGCTCATTTCTTACTACAAAACAATCTTTTCTACGCAACTTTATATTCTCTTTAGTATAAAAATATATTTTAATTTAATTTTCAATAATCTGGTGGGTTAAGACCATTGCTGAAATCATGCGTGTCGATTGGATTTACATTTTCTCCTGCAGAAGTGGTTTCCGGTGTTCGGTTTTGTTTTAAATATTCCTCTAATTCTTCATCAGTGAATAAGCCTAAAAAACCTAATAACTTTCAGCCTATAAATCTATTTAATCGAAAATATCCAAGTAATACTTTACTGTACGCAATAATTATGAACCAGAAGAATAATCAATATTAAAGAGAGTAATAAATATTTGTTTTAAGAAACTCTACACTTTTACAAAAACAGTTATAACACAATTTCACAGATTTAAAATTACCTCATTATAATATTAACGTAATATAATGAATAACAATTCATTTTCAACAACAATATTATACGTTAATTATTTGATTTTTTATATGGCGTAATTTCGTCAATCAATATTCACAAATATCTGTAGGATTTTGGTCAAACAATAACTTACCTGTATTCATAGAATTTACGTCTTCTATAACAAATTCGGTTTCGGTGGTTGGGTTTTGTTTTATATAATTCTCTAAGTCTTCAGCAGTGAATAAGTCTGAAATAGATATTTATTGCAAATAAAGTTACGTTCTGACTATTTATCTATTTAGTCGAAGAAATCTAATAAATACTTAAATGTATACGATAATTATGAATCAGTATTTTAATCTTTTTAATATAGAGTAAAGGAATGCTGAGCTTTTACAGACAAAATAATAGCCTTTTTTCACAAATTTAAATTACCTAATAAATATTACTAAGGTTATATAATGTATAACGATTCATTTCTAATAACATTCTTAAACGTTAATTTTTTTATTGCTTATACTGCTTTATTTCGTCAATGTATACTCATAAATATCTGGTGGGTTTTGATCAAACAATAACTTACCTGTATTCATAGGATTTACGTCTTCTGTAACAAATTCAGTCTCGGTAGTTGGGTTTTGTTTCATATAATTCTCTAGGTCTTCAGCAGTGAATAAGTCTGAAATTGATATTTAATGCCGAAAAAGCTATTGTTTATTTTAAGGAATTCTTGTCATTGACTTACTTGTATTCATAGGATTTACGTCTTCTGTAACAAATTCAGTCTCGGTGGTTGGGTTTTGTTTCATATAATTCTCTAGGTCTTCAGCAGTGAATAAGTCTGAAATTATTATTTAATGCAGAAAAAGCTATTGTTTATTTTAAGGAATTCTTATCATTGACTTACTTGTATTCATAGGATTTACGTCTTCTGTAACAAATTCAGTCTCAGTGGTTGGGTTTTGTTTCATATAATTCTCTAGGTCCTCAGCGGTGAATAAGTCTACAATAAATATGAGGTATAATGTTACTACGTGCTGCCTTTTATCGTAAAATGGGGATACAGTTATTCACAATTTGACTACATGCAGTAATTTAATGAATTATATTCGATCAAGATCAAAGTATTTATTTCTGTTCGACGTTATTCAAATTTTTAAAGAAAAAAATGTCTTATATAAAATAACGTTTATCATATTTATATTGCCTTTGTGATTTAGTAAATATAACGTGCATTTATTATATCATACACTTTATCACAATTGTTTTATATTATTTCGCTGTAATTTTTACAATATAGCTTGACTTCTGCAATGTATGTTCATATATACCTGATGGGTTTTGGCCAAAATTCAACTCGTTGGTATTGGTGGGATTTAGATTTGCTTCAGATGCCGATGACGATCCGTAGGTTGGATTGAAACCCCAGTTTTGTGGCTGATATTGGGCGTCGGGAAACACTATAATACGAGGTATTTTTCGTTTTGTCAGATTCAATTACTTACGAGTGAAAATTAAGTGAAGATCGAAAATATGAATTTCAATAATTGTCTTTATTACACTATGTAATTGATAATTGGTAATTTCAAACAGATTTTACGAATTTTATGGCCAATATATCGACTAATCTATTTTCAATTTATGAATTCTTTACGTCGGTAAATATAAATTATCCTGTGTAGGATGTAGAAAAATATTCATAATTATGGGTTATGTTTGTATTGTTTTAAATTTGACAGGGTCCGATACATGGTAATTATCTTAAAAGATTCGGTCCACGTAATCAAATATTATCGTCGAATCATCATTGAATTCTATATTACGTTACGGAATTACTTTTGTGAAATTTGTGAATTTTCCCACTCCCTCGTTGTATGCAACGAAATGTTCTACTACACACCCGACTAAGGGCGCAAAATTATGTTTCACGTGTTTACTTCACCGAAAGTTATACCTCGCGAGCTGTCTACTCGTCATTACCTGATTGATTTTCGTCAAGATTAACGTTACCGATGTTCGTGGGATTGTAATATCCTCCGTGTGACGATGATCCGGCTGTTGGATCGAAACCCAAATACTGAGACGGGTGTTGAGTGTTTAATAGAACTAAATAAAAACATCCACGTATATCGCTTTTTGTCGGGTTTGATGATTTATGAACGGAGATAAGCGCGTTAATTATTCACCACTAGACACTTAGAAAATATACAAGACGAATGTCGGTGTTTGATTAATTTCTCGTTACGATTGTTATAAATCGCGGACGTGTCAATTACAATATTAACGAGTTTATGTAAAATTATGGTAATCTTGTTAATATTTAACGGCGAAACGATCGTATTTTTCTACGTAATATCGCCTACATACTGAGTATTGTTCTTATATTTCGTTATACTTTATTCGCCGATTCCAAACACCTTTCACACATGTTCAACGCGTTCGTCCGAGTCGTTTGATAATACGAACGTATTCAATTTTATCGGCTTTTAAGCGAGTTAGTTTTACACTTCCTCGTACCGTTTCGCGAACATTGCCACCGACAACCGGTTTTTTTCTAGAACGATCGCGGTATTTAACGATCTTTGAGAGCTCGTATCGCCGTCGAGTCCCTAAACGAAATTGACGGCAAGTCAATCATTACCCGATCGGTATAGGTCCATCAATTGTTGGTCGACCGTGCCCAGGATATTTTGGTCGCCGGCGTATATGTTCGTTGACGGTATGTTGACGCCTGAATCTGGATCATAATTTTGAACTTTTTCTACAATGCCGATATAAACTGAAAACGGTACAAAAAAAAAAACACGGATCACTACCTACGGAACGAATGGTGAAGGATGGATATTCCAAGTACGTTGGACACCCTAGTCGTATCGGCTAAGACGTATACGTTTTCGTATACGAATAACGGTCGAATTAAATCTTATATAACGCGTATTACAGTGCCCTGGGGTCCAATTATCTCGCGCGAATTATCAAGTCGCGCTCTAATTTTTCGTAATTCGAAATAAACTCGCGGAAAGACGCGACGACACGGGGCGTATTTACGGCGATTTATAAATGGCGGTTCGAGGGAAAAAAATGTTAATAATTTGGACATTGGTCGTGCGTGACACTTTCGAGAGAGAATAAATCTCGATTATTTAATCGATTCAACGTTTGGCCGTTAATATCGCGTGTCCGTTGTTGTATCGTCGTCGTGTTTTCGCGTTAACGATAATTATTACGTGGATGGCGTAACATGTCGGCAACCGTGTCGGCGACCGATTCGGCTATGTCGATGCTGCTACGTTGACCAACAACAGACGTTTTCTGACAATACGCTTCCGGTCCTAATAATTCGGTCAGCTCTGAAAACGAAAATCCACAATTGTAATCATACGAACGAAATCGAGTTAATCCCGTAAACGGGTTTTGCCCATTCGCTGCCGCGTGTAAACGGCGTCGGGCGCCCGGACGATACGAAAATATTTTTCGCCTTCGGCGTTCTATTTATTTCGACGATACGTCGGCGCGGATAAATGTTCCGGGAAAACAATGTTGCCAATGGAATAACGGCGAGCCATCTCGCTGGAAGGTGCGCGCTTGTATTAACGTAGTCCGTCTTATTATTTCGGTAATAATTATTTATCCGGAGTTGTTACTCCGACGCGTTGGACGTACCGGTTATTCGAATCAATGTTTCGCGCGTTTCTATAGTGTTCGTCTTATATCGTATACGTACCAATAAACGGTTCAAACGTGTGATATATATAATTGTAGTACATCGACGTTGGCACTAATAAAAAAAAAAAAAAAACGTACACGTTAACGCGTTGTCGATTCGATTATTACGAGCGGTACGCGAAATATTTATCGTATAATCTTCCGTCCGCCGACCACGTATGTATCATCCGCGTAATCTCGTCGAATCACGAAGAACGTTACTACCTCGCGCGAATCATCTATAATATTCCGAGCGCCGTAATGTTCGAAATCGACAGAACGCGGCCTATATTTCCGTCGAATTTCGATATTAGTCGGTTCACGATTCTCGACATAATTTTTAATCGGTCGCCTGTATACACGTATTATCACCGAGATCCGTTTATCGGCAAATCATTCGTATACACGTGTTTTGCGGGAAAATTGAAATTGTTTTTTCGCTCTTATTATATATAATACGTACTGTTCATCGTGGTGGAATTAAGTGCTTAAAAATAAAACGAATACGAACGTCTTATTATTATTTCGTCGTACGGAAAACGCGTGTAGTTAATTACGCCGGGACGGCGTAACCGCAATGTGTATTGACCTACAATCGAACTTTGGGTAATTAGTCGCGTGACCATCGTCGTCTCGATAGTTGCCAACGAAAACGGAAAACTTACGTCACGATTTAATGACGGCTTACAAACTGACGGTACCGGCGGCATTACGAATAACCGGTAGAAATTCGAAACGTAACTATTTAGCGGATTTCGCGCCTTTCCCCGAACGCGGTAGTGCGGCGCGTTTTTCCGATAAGCCGGAAACGAGGAATTTTTAAAAACGAATTTTCGTTCGTCCAAGCCTCGACGGTGACGTATGTCGTTCGTCGTAAACGATTCGTAATACTCGTTTAATTACGCGCGTCGCGACGCTGTACGTATTAAATCGCCCGCGTAGATGTACGAATCGTAATTTACGTACACATATTGAAGTACGCGTGTTCAAAAGCCACTTTGCCGTCCCTCTCGGCTGGAAAAAAAAAATGGAAACTTTTAACGTTTCTGGTTGATTCTACGCGATCGCGCGGTCGCAACGAACGTCGCACATTTCCGTTAGTGCCGTAATTATAGTTTCGGTTACCGTTTAAACGTGTTAATATTAAAAAACGGAAAACCGTCTTACTGTTAAAACCCGCTTGAAAAAATATACCTGGGAACCGGTATTATACGGTTAACATATTTCGGCGTAACGTATATATATATATATATATATGTATCCGCGCGAATTCGAGCGACGGAAGTGAACGATTCCTGGCGTCTCTCGCGTATCGGTACGCACACGCCGTAGACGTTTGTGACGCGCCTATTCGTTTCACCCGGTAGATGGCGACGGAGTTAGCGGCGTTCGTTTAGATAGGTCACGCGACACGACGGACGGGCCATATTACGTGTAAATAATAATATTACGTTATAAGCGCGCATAAGTCACGTTTTCGGCGATAAATTTTAATTTTTTTTTTTATCTAAAAGCTAATTACGAAAAATAAAAGATGACTCGACAATTAGATATTTGAAATAAGCACGTGAAAATATAAAACGAAACGAAAGAAGAGAAACACGTACGAAGGGGAAATTAAATAGCGAAACCGGAGGAAGCGATAATGGGCGGACGAGTTGAATTTCAAATGTTTTACGGGATGTTATTTGTATTGTAGTTTTGCGGAAGAGCGCTAAAGGAAGGCCTAAGGGGAGACGCCCCGGGAACGATTCCGTAAAATACGAACGAAATCTCCCTCCGCGAGATGGAGTTGCAGAGTTCAGGGCCTAACGGCAAACCATGTGCCGGTAATCCGTTACGTTATCGAATCCGGAAACCGACGCAACGAGAACGTTGGAAAACCGAGGGGAACGTGGAACGATTGATTTGTGTAGCGTCTGGCGATAGGACTAAGCCACGCGTTACAAATGACTTTGGAAAGATGAGATTGCTAGAGGGTCGGCCGTTTCATTGGCGACAATTGCCAGGCGTGGCTAGGGTATTAAAAATAGAATTCGGCGGCGTTTCAAATCGTTACGCGTATAGTTACTTTTGCAGAAAGCGTCTTTATTCACAATTTCCGACTTCATACCTAGGATCACAAATATAAACGACGTGGTCACGATTATCGTAGTAGAGACCTGTCACGTACGCGCGAACAACGGCGCGATAATTGTTCAACGTACGCGGCGAATCGACTTATTATTAGGCCATCTACGGTACGTCACGCGCTACGTGTTCGTGGACGTTCGTCATTGTTTACGTACGTATTCGGCGTTCCGATATAGTCGCGAAATTCGTGTCGGCGCGCCCGACGAAACGACCGAATTTCAAACTCGCGGCGTTTTAGTACATTTTCACAATCGTCCCTACTTGTTCGAACCAACTTTCTTATTACGTTCCTTCGCGCGTATAACGGTTTCGCTTATTTAGTCTTTTTTTGTATTCCGGTTCGTCAAACTAATATATATATATATAGTTTGTTCGCTATAAACGTCGAATTCTATAACGATTATATACGTAGATATTTATAATAACGGATTAACGCGTACTTATTATGTAGTTTATGCACCAATTTTTCGGACTTTCAATTACGCCGTCTTCGTATTCTAAAAATTGGCCGATTTTATTACGACGCTACTTGTCTCGGAACACACTTAGTTTAATAAATGCGCATACTCGACAAGCTCGCGATGAACAGATCTTTCAAATATTGGAATAAGAGATCTAGAAAACGTGAAAAAAACGCCATTCGTCAACCGACGTTCCAGGAGTGTTGGTCCCCCCCCCCTAATGCGATATTCGTATTGACGTTCGCGAAAAGAACTCCTTTTTCGTAACGCGTCAACGGACAACACGAATTATTCGAAATAGTTACCGTATTTCTTCTCTTTGTAATAAATCGTGTTCACTGTAAAACACGACGTAAACGATCAATATTGCCCGACGTATTTTCGAAATGAAAAATAACGTCGTTTATTATAACCCGAACGGTGTCGTGGACACTATGAAAAAAACCGAAATCGGCTATACCGTCGATGGCCTTTGGTCTTTTTATCACAACTTTACGCGTTTATCGATATGACAATTACGTAAGAACCTGTGTCGTCGAAAAATAAATCGTCGTACGTGACGATATATTGCCGTTCGTAAATCGTACAAACGCGCGCCCCGTTTCGGGATTACTAGTTTCCGTAATCGTTTCTCGGTTTGATCGCGTTTCGTCAGATTTTACGAATTTACCGTACATGTCAACCGCGTTTCGAACATTAACCGCTGTTTCGTCTCAAACGCGTACCGAATAGTCGAAAATCGCCTATACACTTTCTAACGGCGGTTTTTTTTTTTTAGCGAATTTATCCGAAAGACAACGTCGCCCGCGCCTTTTTATATATACTCTCGTTCGCTTATTACGCGCCTGTATTGTAATCGTTTATCCGAACGTCGGTAGAGTGGATGGACCGTGTACGGACGGCTCGTAAGCAAATTTCGTACATTTCTATTATCGTCGAGCCGAAAGGGCTAATTATTGTTCGAATAGCGTTAAATTCGCGCGGAGTCCGATTATTTTAATCGATCGGTTCGTCGACAACGGGCCGCGACGAGCCTAAAACGAAATGTAACTAAAACTACAACTCACCGTAATAATATATGTAATGAAACGCTTGCGAACCGTTGAACTCTCCTAAAAATTAAACGATTCAAAATACGATATTGTCGCGTCGGGTTAAAACGACTATTTATAAATAAACAACGTATATATATATATTATTATATTCGCGGCACGTTATGACCGCTGGTCGATGAAAATGCGATTGCGTCGGTCTACGAACCAATAAATACTCACTATTAATCGGTCCGACTACCGTGATCTGTGCTACAGTGAGAATCATACAACGCGTACACGATTAGAACGACCGGTGAACTACGCGTTGTAAATAAATATCGATTCGCGTATTTAGTGTAGCGGACGCGTGATTTCGTAAAAAATATATTTCTTTGGAGACACACGGCAGCTCGTCCAGTCAATTGCCGTATCGCGACAATTTTCCGCGTAATCTTTAATCCGATCCTTTTGTACCTACGTAAGGTACCTACGTCTGAACAATTGTTTTAACCGTCGATCGTCTTATCGATTTTCTAATAAAATGTATTAACGTTAACGAAAACGGTTACCCGACGTACTTAAACATTCTAAAACAAAAGCACAACGAACGATTACTACGATTGGCGTCGAGGTTGCGAAAAAAATGTGTTTCGCGACGATAATAAATCCGTTACCTTTGTATGAGTAGGGCTTCCGTATCTCTACGCGGGAACCTCGTGAAGAACAAACAATTATTAACGTTACACACGTTATCGTAGTCATTGGCGAATGTTCGAAAAATAAACGAGTGGACGTACGTCCAATATTCGTATACGTTCCACGCGGTTATTATGTTCCGATTGAGCGGAACGGAAAATATGTACGCGTACGTTAACGAATGATCGTTTATATATTCGTTTTAACAATTTAAGCGACTTTGGGGCGAAAAAAAAATTTTTACGAGACAAATTCCCGGGATCACCGATAAAGGTTCTCCGATATATTAGTAAATTACCTGACGGTTTGTACGGTCCGGTAATCCTTTTTTCGAATTCCTTACAATAGGCTAATGGTCCTAAGGCGTCCGTAGCAGCTGTACAAATTACGAACGTGTAACGTGTGGCTCCGTTCGATTACGCGCGCCCTAATTCGGCCGTATCGATTGGCGGCGGAGGTCGAAAACGCGAATCGTACGTAATTACTATCCAATTCGTGTCTCCGGGAACGAATTAGGGCCTACACACACACACAGTTCCCGTGTACACGACAACCGTTTACACGGATGATAGACGTTTCACACACACACGGTTTTCTTACGGTTAGTAAGTCGTGGTACTTGTGCCCGTTGTCGGTTGTTATTTGCTGTCGAGGTCTATTCGTTGTAGTCATAAACGATTGTCGTAATGGATAAAAATAATGAAATATAAAAATTAATTTTCGTGTAATTAAAGTATTTTGAGTATATATCTTACATAAATTTCTTCGGAAAACAGTGTTTTTAAAGTATTTCAATTCGCTTACGATTCATTTACTACCCAAAACTGATACTTTTGATTATAAAAAATAAACGAACTATGTTAAACCTACCGTAATTATTTTTTCGCTCTTCGTCGTAATTAATGAAATCACTATTCAACTCCGTACACACTTCTTTCCAGGCCTTCTTTGTTTCAATCCTATCTTTGTTAACATCGGACGTTTTATCGCACAATACTGGACGGCTTTCTATAAGCGATATTAATAAATATCGACATCCTTAATAATTGTGTGGGCTCGTAGAACAGACAGAACGAAATGACAGTAATAAGTGCCGTGTGTACGTCCGTGCCGTGTATGTGCGAACGGTATCGTATAACACAGTGGCATTACTGATACGTGACGGAACTTTGAACCGTGTGGACTTGTACGGACGCGGCACGGTCGAGATAACGTGTGAAACCTTCCGTAAATAACCATACGTTAGTGAACCGTCAAAAAACCGTGTACACCGCGCGTGTGTGTGTGAAAAAGCCCTTAAAAGTCGTACGGAAACGAGCGGATACGGGGAAATATCCGAAATAGTCCGCCGAAGAATTGTTCTCGATACGGCCGAACGAACGGGCGCGGAAATTCACGACCGTAGTCGCGTAACGACATTTTCGCTCATCCGCCGTACGACGGACATTTTCCCTCGTCGATAATATTCGTATTAAACAAAGTGGTACGTACCAATATACGACTCGTAGGTTTCCATCAAATATTTATAATAGTTTTTCGATATAACTGGAGGGAGTTAGACAAATATAAGGTGGCGACGTTTATTCGACCGTTTAACGGTGAACGTCACACGTTGTCTGACGAGCGCCACAATAATAAAGCGTTATCGAATTTTTCGATGTATATATATATATATATATAATTCCTTTTCGTAACGATCGCGTAAACACCGAGCGTCGATCGTTTTGGATTTCCTTTTTATAATTTTATAATTGAAGTTACGTGACGAAAGATTTCTTTAAAATTTTTCGAAAAATTTAAAACGGGCCGATTACGGTAAACGAACGAATAGGTTTTAGTAACGTGATTAACAGTAAATCGTTAAGAAATTTTTTATTTTATCGGTTTATGAAAACGTGAAATTTTTTTTTCTTTTCCTAATTGGCCGTCACTAATAAACATTAAAACGCGAGTAAAATTTATTAAGTATAATTCAAAATCATTAACGACATATTACTAAAATAAAGTTATAAAAATTTTTCCAAAAATTGTATTTAAAAAATAATTATTCAATGTTAGGATCCACGTATTTAGTTATTATTTTCATTTATTTGTAACATATGTTCAATTATATATACACACGCGTAAAAATTAATAAATACATATATATATATATATATATATATATATATATACGTATACACACGGCGTTCCGTCGATAAGAATTCTATAATGTCGCGAATACGCGTCGCGGGTCTCGTGCTTACGCGCGATTTTAGTTATTTCGTCGACGTCAAACTTCGTACGCTACCGAACGTATTTATTACTCTGACAGACTACGACGTGCTCGCCGCCAATTCCTTCACGATATTCTTCTTGGTTTCGAAAATAATGTGTATATATATTGTCGTCGAAGTAAAAGTTGTTTCCTCCGGTTCACCTAAATAAAAATCCGCCGTTGTGGTACTGTTAACGAAACGAGAATAGCGTACAATTAAACGACGACCGCTTTTAAAGCAAAACGACGACGTACGAAGCCGTCGTACACCCGTGGCCATCGGTTCGACACGAAGACGCCGTCCGTGGGCGTCGATTCGGCGGTAGTCTTCTTTTCCAACCGGTGCTCTACACCATCGGGACATCGGTCACCTAAGTCGTTCTTCGAGCGACGAGAAACACCGTTTGGTTCGTTGGTTCCGGGACATGTTTCTCGCGCGGATAATAACCGAATTTCGACGTCGGTTAATTTTCCCCGTAAGTTTCCCCGGTGGGAGGGGGACGTTTATCGACAATAACAATTCGGGCACGCGTACACATTTCGACGCGTACGGCAGGCCGGAGTGGCGTAAACGTTCCCGCGTCATCTTTCCGGCCCGAACTTTTGTTGCCGGTATCGGAAAATAATCGGACGAGCCAAAAAAAACCGTTCGGTGGCGTACGGGCGGCGGTACGCTCGTAACGGACTGGCAATTTAATCTTGCCACAAAAAGCGCGACGCCCCGGAGAATTTCCGCGTACGTAAGTCAATTTAAATATTTGATAAGCGCGCGCTCGGAAATATATCGCCGGATTTCGGGGCGGCCCGCGAACGCGCGACCGATTACGTATTAAAATCGGCGTAATAATAATAAAGATAACGCGTCACGTAGCTTACCGTTACGGCCGAGTGGTAGTAGAAGTAGTAGTAGTAGTAGTAGCGCGCCGGGATTTTTTTTCGTCGTATTTTCGACGAAACGCGTAACCTTTTCGCGGATCGATAGCTATCGCTATATAAATATGCGGAAGAGGCCGCGCCGCGGTTTTATTGCGCGTTTCCCGATTTTACTCGCCGGTTTATCCGCGCGTCGTATTACGTACGTTCGTGCACGACGCACCTCCCCGTATAGGGAGGGCGGAAAATAAGTAGGGGGAAAAAAACGGCGATTCGAGACTGGTGGTATCTCTCTATACGCTTATAAATTAAGTATTACGGAAGACCGAGGCCGCGCGTGATCACGCGCCGCGATCGCATCGCGGGTTCGTTTTCGCGTGGGTTCGCCGTGTTTATTTCGGATCGTGTACGGAAACAAAACACAACGTACACCACGCCCGCGATACAATACGTATAATAATAATAATAATAACCACGTCGAGCGTGTTCGCCGACGAAATTCTCGTATCGGGAAATATTTAACGGAAATAAGCCGCCGCTCGCGCCAAACCGTTATTACGGGCGGACTGTTTGAACTACGGGCGACGTACTCGGGCGATATTAAAATTTCTTTCGTTACGTCACGTTATTGAAAGCGCGCGCGCGCGCGTGTGTTTGTGTTTTATGTATATCGCGGAAAATCGTACATTTTTCCTTTTCGCGGAATAGTTTTTCATTATTCGCGCCGATTTTATTCGCGATTCGTTTTTAAGAAACCTTCGCCGTGATCTTCTCCCCGTTTGTCTATATTTTTTTCGAACGTCGCCGATAAACGAGACTCTGTAATGAAAGAGCATCACGCGCCCCTATACAAAGCGTATTAAAAAAGTAACGGAAAATTGTTAAATTTCCCGGGTTCGGAGCGAAAATTTTATCATACTCAGGGAGGCATGTGTACAGTGGAGTGTACTAACGGGAGGATTTCGAGGATAACTCCTCCCCCGAAATTCATGTCTAAGTACGCCGCTGCACGCGTGCCAACGTAAAAAAAAATTGTCGACAATCGAACTTTCCGAACGCGCGAAATTTAAACTGTTTTCCGTTATTTTTTGACCATACTTCGTATGGTGCATACAAGCGTCGTACACGTATATTCGCGGAGTAAACGTAACGTTTGCCGCTGACAAACGGAACGATCGGCGTCCAATAATCGCGTTGGCGATCAACCGTATCGCCGGATTGTTGTCGCGATAATTGTAGTGCCCGAGGAACGGCGAGCGCGTACAGAAATCGTACGTACGATAATTATAATGCCTACCGAAAGGGTTTTCGGCGCCCTTCGTGGTCCCGGTCGGATTGAGACGACCTTTTGGAGCTCCTCCGACCGATACTGTAGCGTCGACGGATATATTTCGTTCTTGTACCGTCGACAGAACGCGACTACTTCGCCACGTGTTGTCTGCCTACCCGTTTTACGTCCGGACGGTTTTCTACTTTTGACCCGTTTCTTCCGGTGGTTGGTTTTCGACTTTGTGGTCATACGTATATATATATATATATATATATATAACGTATAAATAACGAAACAGCGAACGTACTATTTCACTTCGCCGTCGGCCGTCCCTGTACTTCGACGGATTTCGCGTCGGGACACGATCGAATTCGCCTTATTGGCCCGCGAAATGTACGGCCCTTGGTCGTTTCGTCGCTAATCGGATTGTCGATTTGTCCTCACGTACGAGGTCTGTCCCAAAAATATCCGACCTGCCTTCATTTTTCCGCGCTGCCCCTTATTCATCATCATCCGGCTCGTGGAATCCTTCAAAGTAATGTCCATTTGACTGAACAACACACTCCCACCGGGAGCTTCCGCATCCCGAAACAATTCTGGAAGTCAGTTTTCGGAATAGCCATCAGCGCGCTCGTCGCGTTTGTTTGAATTGTCTCTGTGTCGTCGAATCGACGCCCTTTGAGCGGAATTTTCAATTTCGGGAACAGCCGATAGGGTATTGTACGGTGGCTCGCCAAGTTTAGTGATTTTGTGTTTGGCCAAAAACTGTTGCACGAGGTACGGTGAATAATGCGCGTCGGCGGCCGTTTTTTTGGCGCCGCGTCACGCCATTTTTTCAACATTTCAACGTAAAATTTGAGCGTATTCACGTCGCACAACGCCTTTGAAATAAAAAAAAACGACGGTCGGATACTTTTGGGGACAGTACGCGTCCGCAAATGTTTCGATCGCTCGGCCACTACATCGGGCGGTACCTTCGACGCGCCGGCCGCGCGTACGGAATTTCGTTATCATTTTGACAATCGTTGTACCGTCGTAGGCGCGTACGTACGCGGCTCACGCGTAAAACGTGTACGTTACTCCGTGTGACGTCCACGCCGTCGATATTATCGCGACGCTAAATAATATTGGCGGACGTGTCGCGTTTTTATTTCGGAATCGGTAGATACAGTTTCTCGGTTTCTTAATAAATCGCCGAACGTTTCGGTATTGCCGCAATCGTAACGATACGCGGCGAACGACTTCGAATATTTCGCGCTTCGGAAAATAAAACGAAAACGCGTTTACGCCTCGACCGCGGCAGACGACTATTTATTGGCCCGTCAGAAACGCTATACACTTAAACGGACGACGCGCGCCACTTTCGAACGGCTAAAGTGTCTCGCGGGGAACGGTTGTTTTTCTTTATTCCGCTTTTTAAATCGTCTCTCAAACCGAATACGACGTTTCGCCGACACCGACAATCGTACGTATTTTTCGGCCGTGTCGTGTAAAACGTTACGACGGTACCCGTACGACGCGCGGCGGTACGCTTTCGCGTTTCGTCGCTAAAACCGTTTTACGATCGTTATTGAAAATCGTCGACGAATCCGGACGGCGACCTCTCCGGAACGTCTATTGTTATTATTATTATTTATATCGATCGGGTGCAGTACGTCCGAGGAGTCGAGGAGTCGTTCGAACCCGGAACGGTATCCGGCGAAAGTAAAAGGGCTAAACGGTATCGCCGTCAACGGCGGACGGCGGTCGGTAACGAAAACGGTGGTCAGCGGTCGTCGGTCTCAGGGGGTGGGGGTGTGGTGAGAGAGAGGGACACGGCGTCGGGCCGAAAATAATATAATACCCGATCGGACAACCGGGTCGGCGGTGCGGGAACGACGAGTGATAATATCGTCGGCGGGTTTCGTCGAAAAGTTTCGTTCGCCGGGGAAATTTAGCGCGTTCGCGCGTAGTAATTATATCGTCGCCGATCGGCCGCGCCCGTATCGTTTATCTCCGCTTTTCGTTTTCCTACAACTCGGTGGGTAACAATCGAAATTTAATATCGCGCCGTCCCAGCCGAGGACACGAAAGTTCCACGGCCGTTCGTTCGCGCGTGTACCGCGCCGGTGCACGCGTGTATCGGCGGAACGTTTCGAAACGGTTTCGGTAGAACGCCCGATCGTTCGTTTACGGTTGTGGCGCCGTGTACGCTTAAAAACGATAAAATCCCCCCCCCCCTCGAAAATGTTTAGGAAAAATTAATTTCCTACGGACGTATATTTTTCGTCAATAATAAACGAAAAACTAAAATATTTTTAATTTTCGATACGCGTTATAATTTAACGCGTCCGTTAAACCCGAATAATCTATTAAAGTTTATAACGCGTCTTGTTTCGTTAGGGTCGTACGATTTATTTAGAAATTAACCCCCTCCCCGGAATTCAGGTCCAAGTACGCCGCGTTGCTTAGGACGGATTACCGCGCTGGCCTTTTAAGTCGCTAACGTTCGGCCGTTTGCGCCCGACGTTTCAATGTACGTACGTACACGCGCGGGTAAGCGAAACGCGAACGTCGGGATATTGTCCCTAGTATACCGCCGAGTAACGCCAGCGGACTGTACTGACGATTATTAGAACCGCCGTGCACGGAGCGGCGGACTAGTTCGGGCAAACCTAATTAGCGGGGCCGGTCGCCGGCGTAAATTATTGTAAAGCGTTTTACTCCCGTCCGCTGTTGCCGGCGAATGCGTACCCGGACGTTCCCGAAACGGTTTTTACTTTTTTCGGGTCTTTTTCCCGGGGGTTGTAGAAATCGGTCAATAACGGCCGCCGCAATTCGGGCTACAACTCGTCCGTCATTCTACGTACGTCCCGTCGAAACTTCGCTAACGCGCCGGACAATTTTCGCGCGAAACGAAATTCGTCAACTCGCCCCACCCCCAAACGTCCATTTGACGGTACGAACGCCCGGCGACCCGGCCGACTAACCGTTTGGCTGGAGGCGGTGGTTATCGTAATAACGCGATGATCGCGCGTCTCTCGCCGAAAAGACCGAGCGGCCGATGGTGGAGGAGGGAACTAGCCGCCCGGGGGGGGGGTCCGTGCGGGCGGCGCGTACACGGCCGTGCGGGCGATAACAGCGCGCACATACGTCTCAATTAAAACTTATTTCATGAATAAAATTACGCGAACGGCCCGCGTAGATATATGTGTAATAGAGTCTGTCTAAAAAGTTGGCGCGAACGGAACCGTATATTTCGCGTCGCGTTATAAATACGTCGTCTACAGGGGCGCGGCACGCGCGCACGGTTAAAATCCCGAGGACGCCAAACCGGCCGGGGGAATACGGTCGCGATCGATTTTACTTAACGCGGTGCCGGTGTTGTTGTTCGTCGTACCGCCGTTCGTGTTACCCGAACCCGGTTCACGGTCCGTCGCCGGCCCGTTGTTTGGTTATGTACTCTCCGGGCCGGTATAAACCCCGTGACGAATCCACCTAACTCGGTACACGAACGGAAACGGTACGACGGGATGACTATTGGCGTCCGAGAGCCGCGACCACTACTACAGGCAGTCGTCGTCCGCGACGGTTCCCGAGGTCGTCTAACCGCCGTCGTACGAGCCGCGCGGTAAAGTCGATCGGACAAAACGTACCGTCCCGTCGTTTACGGTACACGCGGCGGCGGAACACGCGCACGCACGGCCGTGGATAATGTACGCGCTACCGAGCGGGCGGACATTCGAACTTGACGGTTCCGTCGTACGTTTCGTTATAAAATCGCGTTGTTTACGAGCTAGTAAGGGTACGAATCGCGCGAAAATCGGATCGGAAAAACCGGGCGTCCGTGTTCTGATCAGCCGTGTCGGTCACGCCACCGTATCTCCCACCGCCATTTTCTCGTCGCGCGCGTTCGCCGTTCCTTATCCGTTTTATCCGCCGAAGACGTAAAACGCGTCACGCGTCCGATTTCCTATCTCACGCGTGGTGTCGGTGTACTTTATTCGTTCTCGAACGTTACGCCCGTCGTCTATTGTTCGACCGGCGGCGGCGGCGATTCGTTCATTTCGTATCGGTTCGTACGGAACTAGTCCGTAGTAACTCTTATTATATACGGATTGACTTTCGTTCGATTTCTATTCGCGCCCGGTTTTGTTCGTTGGTTAATACTAACAGCGAATGTCCGGTAGACAATCGGGCCAGCTCGGCCGCCGTGTCAAGCCGCGACGAAAACTGTTGGATGACAACGTTGGGCGATCGGTCGAACGCCGGAAAACGACCCGACGTTTCGATTGCGTTCGGAACAAACGACCATTGGCTGTTCCGCGTGTCTCCGCGTAACGATTTGTTGAACGGTTGATTCGGCGTCGTAAAATCGACAATAATAAAACGGTCGCCGTTAGTCGAAACGAGACCGGTGTTACGAACGCGCACGGCCCGGGGGGGGGGGAACTTGGCCGTCGTGCGGCTACGGACTCGGGCACGACCGGTTACCGGTTCTCGTTCTCGCGGATTTTTCGCGACACTATACGCGTACGTCCCCCGAACTGGTCGGAAAACGGTGACGTTCGAACACGGCCGTGGAATTGTTTAATCGGAAAGCGAAAGCGGTCAACTCGTATTTTGGTTTTTCCAACGGGATTTGTTCGCGTTTTGCTCGGGACACGCGCGTACGTGTTCCCCGTCGGAAACCTAATAAAATCGGTTGATCGTTGTGCGAATGATGGACACGGCGGGCGGCGGGCACACATGGCCGAAGTGGCGCGGCGCGTCGTTCCGATTATTTTTCTTCCCCGGGACGGGACCGGCCGGAAATATAACGCGACGACGTCGATCCAAATCGATTCGTCCGTTCGAACTGACCGATGCGCCGGTCGGTAGGAGCGCCGCGTGTACAACAGGCGCGTTTCCCGTCCCGGTGGACTCGGGCGTGCGTTTGTTTAGCGCCGCGAAATGTGTAGGAGGACGCCGGGCCGGGAAACGTTCACCACGAACAACGTCCATTTGGTACGTTTTTTCGGGCGCGTTTTCCGTTCCTCTCGGGTGTTTTCGTTCGTGCGGCGCGTACGCGGCACCTAACCGCCGCGTCCTGTAATAATACACTTTTGCCGTACGTGTTTCCGCGCCAAATTAAATTTCTCGTTCGTTTTGTTTTTTATCGTCGTCGTCGTCGTCGTTACGGGTTTTTCGCCGAAAGCGTACCGCGGTTCGTTCGTGCGCGAACGTTTTTACACGTACGAAACTCGGGCGAAATCCGCGGAGTGGCGCGTCGCCTGTAAAAGTATAAATCTCTCCCTTTGGAGAGGCCACTAACGGCGGGGGGTTTTTTCTTTATTATTTTTTTTTTTTAATAAAAATTTTTCATTTTACAAATCTTTCGTTCGGCTGAGCACCCCGTATTACATATATATATATATATATATACACAGCCGAGAATGTACGACGACTCGACGTTTTAATAATAATGAAAAGTAGCGGAAAAAGTGCCGCGGACGTCGTCGGCTCTCCAGTGGTGGTTGGTGGTGGCATCGATGGCGGGACAAAGAACGTCCGGAGTTTTATCGTTATTATTATTATTACGAACGCGCGCGCGTTCGATAGCCAAGAGTATTCGATCGTCGGCGGCGGCGGCGGCGGCGGCGGTAGTTTATTATTTACGAACGTATTTTCCACGACCGTCGAACGAAAATTACCGCGTGGAAACGTTCGTGTGTCTACGTTCGCGTTTCCTGCGGCATTTTGTCGATAATTTTGCCGGTGACGCGTACATGTGTGTGTGTGTGTGTGTACGCGTCGAGGGGTTTGTCGAAAATTTTCCGGTCGTTGTTAATCACTTTTCGGGCAAAAAACTATTATATATATACACTAAATTACGTATCGAACACGAAACCGTGTCCCGGTTATACGACACGTGTCACCCCGATCCTGTTTACGTCTCGACCGACCGAGCCGTCGTAAAACCCGTTAGGAAAATAATAAAAACAAGCCCGTCCGCGAACGCCGCGTCGTCACGACAAATACGCGCGTCGTATCGCTCGGAATTCAAACCCCCCCACCCCGTGTACACGTCGCGACGGCCATTTCGACGGGTTCGTGATCGCGATTTTCGTTCGGTTCGTTCTATCGAGAATATGGAAATACCTGCATCGTCGGCTAGACGCGATCGTCAACGGGAACGTTAACGGCGGGCCATATTTTTGTTTACGGAAAAGTTTTGAAAAAAAAACGCGTCTCCGTAAAACGATTACGTGTCCACCCCGCGATAAGTACGCCATAACGTGTGTGTGTGTGTACTACGCACGTATTTATACAGCGGTTCATCATTATCCGGTTCGCGCGACGAGACGAAAATTAAAAACGACGCACCGTCCGTAGGACAGACAGACGACGATTCGGTCCACAGTGTCGTATAACGTCATACGCGTATACGCAAAAGCACTTATCCTAATTGAACGGCGTAATGGGTACAACGTAATTTCGTTGTCGTCGACCGGCCGACAATTACGACGAACCATTGTATTTACCCATCCGCCGACGACCGACCGTACGTACACACACACACACACTGTTCGTGGTCATCGGTACACGAGCGGTTAGGTTAACCTAACCAGGTTTCCGAAACGAAACGGAAATCGTAGGGTTCGTAAACATTTAGCGTTTCGACCGATTGTTGCCGGAGACAAGCGTGGATGACGCGCGTGTAACAACTCGGAACCCGTCGGAACGTAGCTCGCTGGACGGTTTGTAAACACGCGGTGGACAAACGAAAACTGGCGGTGTTTTGCCGCTTTCATTCGCCGAAAACGACCGTAGGTGGGTCGCACGGGCGGCGGGACGACTCGTTTAAACGTAAAAAAACCCGCCCGTCGTCCGTTTCGGTTTTTGTTTTTGAACGATTTCCCGTTCGAATAACGTTGTTCGCGCTAACCGTTATTACGCTTTCGTCGCTCGTTTTCGTCGCTATTAAGACCTGCGCGACCGATTAACGTAACGAACATACGGGACGAGAACGGCGTGTATATATATATAATATACGGTCGCGCTCTAAGCGGTCGTTCGATTCGGCACCGGGCCCGGACGGAACGCGATTATCCGGGCGTGTGGGCAAATTGTTCGGGCGGGAAATTTGTTTCTGGGCGCCGGTAATTCGGTTCCGCGTTACGGGTGGTGGGGTCCCGGGTGTACGGTCCGCGTAAATCTATCGTTAAATATATTCCGGGCGTTTTACGATCCGTACGTAGCAAACACGACCGAGACGGCCCGCTATGGTGAAGTGTCGCTGGGAAAACGCGGGCCGACAATTACGAGCGCGGGACGGTGCACGCGAATTACGCGGCGAAAAACTCGCGATAGCGTGAAAATCTTCTTTTACTCGGGCCCCATTTTCCGTGGCCGACCTTAACTAGATCTCTTGGGTAAACTACACACACGCGCGCGCGCGCGCAATCTTTTCGTACTTTTTCCATTTATTACGTTTTCTATTTTCGTCCGGGAACGTTTTTGCATTGTGTTAATTTCCTCGGGGATTTTGTCCGAGTTTTTTGCCTCTCAAGGCGCGCGCGCGCGTTCGACCACTCGGCCGCCGTTGTATTCGGACGTCCGCGCGCAGGGGGTGGATAAATCGGCCGGCCGGGTGTGGGGCAGAGGTTAAACGACGCGGATAAAACGCGAAATAATAATAAAAACCGATAGGTTTACGCGTTTCGAGGCGCCCGTGTTCCGTGAAAAAACACCTCGACGAGTTATTCGATCGGCGTAGTCATCGTCGTCGGTAGGTAAACATGTCCACAAACGCACCCGGAAACGTTATTGTAAACGGTGGTACCGTTTCGGTTTACGCGTTGGACTCGCGACGTAAAACGTTTTTTTTTTTTTACGCGACAATCGTACTTTGTTTTTCGCTAAATTATTCGGCGATTGTATATGCGATAGTGTCGACGAACATTTATTATTTAGTCCGTAATAAACCTCGCCGAAGCGTTCGACAATAATCGACGGGTACGTCCGTCGGCCAATGACCGAATCGATAACACGTTTACGCGCTGGCCACCGACGACGGTTATAACGTTTCGGTTAGGACCGTTCGGTTGTCGCGGTACGATCGGACCGGTAAACGAGAAGAGAACTCGTTGGGTTTTCCGTTTGGCGCCGAACGATACGCGTCGATTGCTTTTCGTTTTCCGGCTCTACCGAGACGTTCGCGAGTTTCGGAGTTCGTTCGTCACCGACCCGCGTAGCGTTTCGCGCCGGTTTCACACGGGGGTTTGGTTTGGCAACGGTTCGTTCCGTTTAATCGGACGGGTGTCTCTAATTGGCGATTTACGCGCGCGTGGACGAGGCTGGGAGGGAGACCGGCCGTTTCGCCAATTCCGTACGTTGTCGTTAACAACGGGTCGCCGCCGAGGAACGATGATGACAACGCCGTCGGTCGAAAACAGTATCGACGGTGTGCGGTTACGTTGGTTACGACCACGCGTGGTCACAGTTTAGGTCGAATTGGTCGGCGAAACACTAAACGTCCAAAAAGGCCGACTAAATAATAAACGTTCGTCGAAACGATTTTCGATTAATACGATCGTCGAATAATTTAACGAAGAAAAGAGTAGTAGGATTGTCGCGAAAAAACAATACGAAACGTACTAAAACCTTCGTTATTTTTTTAACGGTCTATCGCCATTGTTAAAAAACGAACGTTCCGATCACGTCGCGAATTCGCGCCCGGTTATCGTCGGCGCGGGTCCGTCGTCGTCTCGTTTTCGGGACGTGGTGCGTCGGTCGTCCCGGACAACGGGGTCGTCGGCCACGGTCGACGGACGCGATCCACGATAACCGCGGTCCGATTATTTTTTACGGTCCTCCCGGAAAGCTCGCCCCGAAACGGTTTACGGCGGCCGTTTGGAACGGATTAATAGTCCCCCCCCACCACCGTGTAACGCGACATTTCGGTAACGGCGATTTCAACGAACGGACGGCGCGTCCGAATTAAAGTAATCGCGCGCGTTTATTGTATACATAGGCCCGTCCGTCCGCGCGTCCGATTACTCGGGATTTCCTCCCCTAACTACTACTACCCTTGGCCACAGGTGGGTCCGTTTACGCGGACGTTCCGACCGATCCGATAGAAAAACCGTCGCGGTCGTGCGCCGAATCGTCCGCGGCCCGTCGTCGGTAGCGTCGCGCGTAGTACAACGTAGTCCGGCCAACGAAAACGCGATTGTTCGTATTATTTAGCTTTTGGACACGGTCGACGATTATTCGTAACGGACGGAGGACAACGCAAACGGATCGCGCGACGCGAAATCAAGGCGACGACGAGTGTACAATCGGAGGCTAGTTATTTCAACTAAGGGACTCCGGTACGACGAATAAGCCGTAAGGGAAAGTCGGTGGGTACGTGAACGAGCGAATGCGTTCGTATCGCGTACGGCGTACGATTTCGTCAAACGGTACAAACCGGACGGCGTCGTCAGAGACGAAAAGAAAAGCCGTCCGTGTAGACGCGGTTAGGCGAGGCGAACGTATTCGAACAGAGTTACGCGGCCGGTCCGTCGAGTCGCGTGGTCTCCGAAGTCCAGCGCGCGCCCATTTATATCGTCCAACATTAGTTCTCACTAACCTAACCGTTCCGGGCCGGTATGGCCAACGAGATGGTCGCCCGTTTAATCGTTCCCGACTTAATAACAGCCTGACCGCGACGCGAACGTACGAAACGTTTACCTAAACGGGTTACCGCGTTTTTACCGTACCGGTTGCGGTCGCCGATACGGCCGTATCGAAACTTCACCCCCCCCCCGGACATTATCGCCCGTATAACAACGTGTACGTTTTATGCAAATATTTCGCGATTATCTCGCGTACCCCGGGCCGCTTTATCGCCGCGGTATCGGCGAAATGGGTTTACGGGCGCCGACGGCCAAATAACGTCAAATACGTCTCGCCACGTACGGTACATAAATAACGCCTCCGGTATTTACGGAACGGAAAACAACGAACCGGCCGTTGTTTTTACACGTCGAGAACGTGGTCGGTTATTTACTCCGGCCGATCGCGTTTTTCTCGTTTTATTATTATTACTACCACCGTTATCCTTTGGCCGAACCGTGTCCCTTCCGCGCGCGCTACCCTTCGGTATTCGTAATCCGGTAACGCGTCCGTCAAATTGTCCCGGAAGTTTTTCGCGTATTACCATAACGGGCCCGAGCTAGCTACGAGTATGTCTTCTGACGACGGTACCGTGTGAACGTCCAATCAGCGCCGGTGGCGGGTGGGTGTCCGAAACACTCGTCCGGACACTAGGGAATGTACGACAAATAGCCCGTTTTTCGAACGAGAATTTTTCCCAACAATAAAAAACGTACCGAACTACCGCCGGCGCTAATCGAACACTATCGCTACTTTTTCACGGTTCGCCTGCTCGGGAATGCCGGCCGGCGTCCCGGTTTGTCCGTCCAGCACGCCGAAGGACAAAAACCGCGCCCGGCACAATTGGTCGGACACCGGGCAGACACTCGGGCCGATTTGTTGTTTCTTCCCCCCCGTCGTAGTGATTCCCGCGACACAATCAATATTATCGTACCGATTACGCGCGGCCGCGTCAAATACCGTTAGGTTAGGACACGCTCGCGGCGGTTACGTTACGCTTTAATCGAACCATTTCCGGTAGGCGAACGGGCCCGACCACCGAAGCGTCGGGCGTTTGTTTTTTATCCGCGCTCTATTATTAGGTCGGCGTATTTTCGTCCGGAATTCCCGCGGTCCCGTTCCTTGCCGTTATAAAGCCGATTGGACGGTACGCGCGGCCACGTGCGCGTAGGACCTTTTCGTTAAAATTCTATTCCCGTCGTTTATTATCGTAATATCGTCGAATATTTACGCATTTCCACGGGTCCACTCGAACCTCGCGCCACGTAACGTTCGAAATTGTTTGGTCACACCGGCGAATTCGCGGGACGTTCGTTCCATTCCCGTCCGATGGTCCGCGTGGGATTGGTTCGGTTATTTCGCGAGACAATGTCGCGAACGCCGAGCGCCCAAGAAAGCGTTACAGTATCGTCCCGTTCGGGTATTTTGGAGAGAGAGAGAGAGAATGTTGTCAGCACACAGGTATCGTAGCACACTCGATTTTAGGTTTTTATAGACCGGACGACGTTTGCGCGGAGAGCCTAACTAACGCTTCTAACACCAGTGGCTCGCGTTCGTTTTACCAAAAGCGACAGTAATCGTCGGTGTACAACAGTGTACGATAATGTACCGGCGTATAAGTGGGACGCGGCCCATAGTCGCGGTATCTGGTCGCGGGCGAATCAGCTTCGAAACAGGGACGGGTACCAGAGAACGGTATGTCCGACGGTCGGTGCCGAGTACGCGGGTGGCTGATTGTTTACGGGCTCGATTGTATACGGGATCGTTTCGGTAGACGAAGAGACGCGATCGCCGATTATCGGATCATATGGAATACGAACGGACGAAATTGCGATTATTCCGTCGGCCGGTGAAAAACGATTTTCAATTTCGGCACGAAAGGCGCGTTTACGAATTGGAAACGTAGTCGTTATCGGTCGGTCGAACAACCAGAGGGCGCGTTCCGCGTAATATTCGCCGTAGGGGAGCCGAAGAGTAAACGCGCGCGCGCGCGATACGTTTACCGTTCGTCGCATACGGGAGACTCAATCGAAGCGGAAAGAACGAATCCGCGCGACCGTGTGTGTGTGTGTGTGGAGGGCCCCAGTGTTTGGTTGGGTAAAGGTAAATGTCTCGGCGGTGGTACGACCGGAAACCTAGCCCGGCGTAGACTGTTCTACGTGTGTATCCCCGTGACGTGTTTACGCGTCTCGTGTTCGTAAATATCGTACGGTATCGCGCCCGGGCGTCGTTGTTTCAGCGTATACGTATGGTCCGGCGTTTCCGAACGTTTCCTCGCACCCCCCCCGCGGCGTTCCGAGCAACGTAAACACGACGCGACGACGGATCGTCGCTTTATTAAAATCCATTAAGTTTCACGTCGCGCAACGTACGCCTCCACGCCTAACCTATCCCTCGTCAGCGACGCCTACGTAGTTTTTCGTCGTACACCGCGCGCATTATTATTATGTACGATCGACAAATCGACGGACGAAAATCGTCCCGATCAACTAATATATATATATACACACACACGTGGTCTGACCAATAAGTAACGAGATTGTTTGTTTTCGCCACGCTTGTGGTTACACCGCGAATCTGAAACTTTGGTCGTTTAATCTCTCATCCCTCCTCTACACGCCTAGAAGTATTCGATCGGCTGCGAAAACGAGTCAATAGAGTCCGTCCAGAGATTGCCAAAACGTGAATTCTTCATCGTGACAATGCTCGATGCCATCGTGCCTTCAGTGTGTCGCGGTTTTTGACCACTAAAAAACACGTCGCGGTGTTGCCACAAGCGCCCTATATGTGGCCCCGCGACGATTTGTTTTTTTTTTTTCCCTCGAACAAAATTGGCCGCGAACGGGACGCATTTTGAGCCCATAACTGACATCCAGAACGCCGTGACGCGAGGGTACATTCCATTCGAAGCCTTCCGGAAATTTTATGAAAATTGGAAAAAACGTCGGAACCCGTGTATAGTGATGGCAGGGGTGTACTTTGAAGGGGACCACGTCGATGTATCTCGATATTTAAATAAACGTATTTAATTGAATTAGTCTCGTTACGGTATTGGTCATACCGTGTATATATCGTTAACGTCCGTAACGGTTTATCAAATAACGCGCGAAAATACGTCGGACTCGTTAAGACGGCCTCCGAAAGAATGAAATTATCGATCGGTTTCCCGCGGACGGTGGAGATATTTGTGAATAGAATTCGCCGTATTGGTTCGGGACGGTTACGCCGACGGAGCGCCTTAACGACACGTCCGTGGACCGCTGGCCGTGTTCGACCTAACCGAAACCGATTGTTCTTCTTATTCCCCAGTCTTATTCTCCCAGCTATTCGGGGGGGAGGGGCACGGAGACCGTTTGACTCCCGTACAACATTCACGCGCGCACACGCCAACAGTGCTCCTCATGTCCCGTTCCATTCGCTTCTTCGTTAAGGTCTTCCATCCCTGCCGCCGCCACACACAGTAGTTTCGCCCGTACATGCGCTCATCGGCATACGGTTTCGACGACCGTCGACAGTTTCGCAAATATTCGCGTCCCGTCGCAACGGGCGAACGTGTGGCGCACGCGTACGGTCGTTACGGCCAAATACGTTCCGCGATCGTTACGTTTTCAATTTAAACGCGTCCGGGCTCGATTACGCCGTATTGGGAGCGCCGGAAGGTCTTGCGCGCACCGCCAACCTAACCGGTGTAGTTAGCGACCGCGGTGGTCGTGCACGAAACCAAACGGGCGGGCGCGAGTGTGCACAACCGCCGTCGGACGGACCGACGTTAGGTTAGGCGAAGGTCGCGCGGAAATATATCCGGCCGGCGTTTCGTATATTGGAAAATATTACGCGGCGCTAAGGAACGATTGCTTTCGAAACCTTATATAAGATAGTTGCGTACCTAGAACCGAATTTCGGGGTTAATTTTGAAATAAATAAATCGGACGACGTTTTACGAAACGAGACGCGTTGTAAAACTTTAACGGATCGTTCGTTCGAACGGCGGACGCGTTCTATTACAACGGGTATCGAAGTTGTTTTTAGTTTTTCGTTATAACCGACTAAAAATGTACTCGCGAAATTAATTTTTCCTAAAAAAATTCCCCGCGAAATTTTCACGCCATTGGTTACGGGCAAAGTTTGTTCGGAAATTTCCGGTTTTCCGGCACGTGCCGCGACACCGCCGCGGGCGGCGAACGACCGTGCCGGAGTGGAGGGCCGCCTAGTACGACACGCTCGGGTTTACGCTATACCGTTTGCGCGGGCACGTGGCGCACGTTATACACGCGTACAAATCGCGTGCCCGGTTTTACGACGTATATTATTATTATCGTTGCCGTTCCACAAATACGACGCGACATGGTCGTGGAATGTTACGAAACGGGCGTGTACATTGGACGAGGAAATCGATCGAAAGCCGAATCGATAATGGCCGCCGCTCGCGGTCGACGGCTAGGGGAGAATTCGTCGTTCGGAACATTTTTGAAAAAGTCGCGAAATCCGGTAAAGAACGAAATCGTACGATATTGTTCACGCCGTACGCGAAGCTGTACAGGGACATTGTCGGCCGGCGCGGGTTTTTCTAGCCGACGAAGTTGTTTAATCAACGTCCGTCAACCCGAACGTTTTTAAACGAAACTAGTGCCCACCCTCCCACCCCTCTC
>JAIPRN010001508.1:0-44439 GCA_025469175.1 Geopemphigus sp. TES_GeoC_2020
TATATATATATAAGATTATATAAGATACTACCATTATTCTAGACGTGTGACGAAGCGTACGTCGACAAAAATTACTTTTAATAATCGAATTTATTGTTGTTCGGGTCATTCGTTAACGATTTATTCAATTCTATAAAAATTGTTCGTAAATATAGATATATTTTTTTGGAATTAAATTTACTTTAATTAAATTAAATTTTTTTCGAATTAAATTTACGTAAATAATTTTTATTAGAATTTTTCATTTTTTAATTATTGCGTTACATTAGTCGCGTATTTACGGGTCGAACCATACAATTAACCGTTTATTTTTTAACTATTAGGAAAAAAGTTTCGTAGGTTATACTACATGCACATAAAATATATGAATAATATCGTATATAAAATATATAATATATATATATATTAGACACTACGAAGAACGACTATATTCTCAGTATTTCTATAATTTGATACGTTCTAACCTACATTAAGTATATTATCATACTTACCGTCAGTAACAGAATTTTCGACCAAGACCATTACAATAATTGTTACAACAAACAAAACGTTAATACATTTAATTAAATCCATGTTTGTCGTCTCTTTGCTTATAATCATCGACAGACTATTCGATCTAACTGCATAATTTATCCAAGATGAAAAAAATAATATCATGAACAGTATGTGTTAGGTAAACAAACAACAGGCGAACGATAACCGACTATTTATTTAATTGAATAAATATTGTCAAACAACTAAACGCACGGTACAACGATAACAGACGACTCATTCATGTACACATCTTTGAATTATAAAAAAAATTATCGTCGTCGGCGAAAATTATTCGGCAAAAATTATTATTACATACATTACGTAAAATTGGGATTATAATAAGACATTATCATACGTTACACCTTACGTCTATTTCTAAAGTCATAAACGATCATCTTGTATTGTAGATAACAGATTTAAAATACCGCGGCGTTTATACCAATTCGGTAACGTAGTTTCGAAAATGTATCTACGAGTATACAATAGAAAAATAGCATATTTTTTATCTAAATATCGACAACGTATATTAAATGTTAAGACCATAGACGATACCTCGTATATGTTTATAGTATAATACGAGCGCACTCGTTAATTGCTCGGTAACAATTTTCCATTATAGTTACGTGCGAAATAAATAATAACGATGTTACTAAAACTACCTCACTATCAGTTAGTTCACAGACCGAAACAGGATAGTAAACAACTAAAGTTGAGACCATAAATAAACGAGATTTGTTTACGTTGACGCCCGTTTCGTTTGTAATAACGGCGAGAATATTATTTTAACTTTTTAAAACAAGATATAAAATACTCCGTATAACGGCGATGAAAATTCGGCTCCTTGAATATTTTACCTGACGCGGTTAAGCACAAAACAAACGCGAATTTCGAGTTGATCGTTGTCAGTTTTTCATACGTATTACACGTTTATATTGTCTAATTTCCATATACACAGTGCGTCCCATAAGTTTTGAGACTAAAATTACTGATGTTACGAAAAAAATATTTTAAGCAATTTCTTATTCAAAATAGTCACCATTACATTCTTCTTGCACAATCGCTCAATTTTTCCATGGCCCGGGAAAAGTCAACATTAAGAATGTTCTTGAACTTTTGGGTCACCACTTCTTGAATCGTTTCAATGGTGGCAAAATGGTGCCCCTTGAGCTCCATCTTCAACTTTGGGAACAGGAAATAGTCCGGAGAACTCAAATCTGGTGAATATGGTGGTGGTTGAGTATTGGAATCATTTTTTTGGCCAAAAATTAAGTGACAATCGCCGCGATATGTGCTGGAGCGTTATCGTGCAGCAAGAAAAAAGACCGATCTTTCCACAAAGCGGGCCTAACGCGTGCAATTCTTTTACAGAGCGATCGAAAACGTTTTTGTAGAATTCGGCATTAACAGTACTTCCCGGGGGCACAAATTTTTTGTGTATAATTCTTTGGGAATCAAAAAATCTAATCAACATGGTTTTGATTTTGGATTTTTGAAACCGAAGTTTTTTTGGTCGTGGCGAATTTTTCCCAACCCACTGTGCACTTGGCCGTTTGGTTTCCGGGTCATAAGAAAAACACCAGCTCTCGTCACCCGTAATAATATTTTTTAAAAAATTTGGAGTGTTGGTGACCATTTGAAGCAAACCTTTCGCGTGAGAAACACGTCTCTGTCGTTGTTCCGTGGTTAGCGCATGAGGAAAAAAGCGCGCGCAAAGTTTTCTTTTCCCTAAATCTTCACTAATTATCCGTTGAACAATCGTTTTTGGAATTTCAGTCAACTCCTCCACTAAACTACAACCAGCATTTTGATGTTCGTTCAAAACAGCTGAGACGCGAGCAATGTTTTCGTTAGTTTTCGTTGTGCTTGGTCTTTCACATCTCTGCTCGTCATCAAACGACTCCCTGCCGGATGAAAACTGAATGTGCCACCGAAATACAGTAGCACAGGACATAACTAACTCACCATAAGCTTTGATCATCATTTGGAACGTTTCTGTAGCACTTTTTTCTAACTTAACACAAAATTTCATCGCAATTTGTTGTTCAAGATTTTTTTCCACGTTGAAATTATAACCGCGATCACAAACGTACATTCACGACAGATACGATTATACTGCCAGAAATTATCTTATACACGTGAACCTTTGTACGAATGATTATAAGTGTTATCGTTATAACTTCCCTGAATTTCATAATTATCTAGATAATAAAATTAATTTTAGAACGGTTATCTCAAAACTTATGGGACGCACTGTGTATATATATATATATATATATATATTGAATTTTTCTGTTAACGTTAAATATATAATCGCCGTTAGTTTGACTATAACGACCGGAAAATTTTAGCGCGAATATAGCTCGGGTTGTCACTAAACCATTCCAAACGCCGTTCCTAAAATTTCCGTTATCCTACTCGGGATGGTAGTAGAAAAAAAAACCGTCGGAAGTATCGAAATAAATCACGTGGACGACCGCGCTAAGGACTCCATATTCCGGTTACTTTCCGGTAACCATTTATCCCTTCAACATATACGAGTATAATATAATTCGCGAAGAAACTACGTGCACCTATTCGACTACAATGGCGTTAAACTAATATATTTGTACGGCGAGCTTACGAAGCGTATAATATTCGAGCCGTTATTATAGAGGACAATGAATTTCGGTAATACGCGTATTGGTTTGAGCGTTAAAAGTTTGATCGTTTTCCGATAATTAATAGAGAAATGCCTGAAAACACGATCAACTTAATACGAAGACATTTAAAGACGCGTAAACCAATATTGATGATCGTTAATCACTGTATGTTTTGTAACACGAAATGAGTTCAACACACTGCCGAATAAATACAGTAAACTTGTCCAAATATTCATTACGTATTCACGTCAAATTATGACCACGGTCTATCAAATCGATTAACGATTGACGGTTTATCGCGTACCTATGTACGATGATTAGAATATTCGCGTACGTTCAGTACTGTAATTTACAAGCGTGTCGTTTGTATTTATTCGATAAACGCGTTCGTCAGTGACGCTCGTTCATTTCGTTCGCGTTATTGAAGACGGAACGACGATTGTTCGCCATTTAATTCCGCTCCTCACACAGCGATTGCCACGAACCGGCGACAGGCTATTAGGGAATCGACGCGGCGTACGTGCCTTCACGCCTCTAATTTCAAATGTGTTTCGGTACACGGTCTGGTATCGATATATGTAAAACAGACGGGAACGAAAATGTGGGGCGCTTTGTGTTGTACCCCGTATTACATAAACGTTACAACGATAACGCGATCTCTAAATCTTGTTCACGTAGTAATAGTTGTGGTAAAACCAAAAAGTCACTTTTAAACACGGCGTACACCGCGCCACGAAAATGTATTCAATTATATATACGTACGATTGAAGGACGACGGAATACTAATCAAATTGGTATTTTAGCGTCGGACGTGTACCGTAATACGACACAAAATATAATTCCTTATCCAGCGTATTTAAATTATTCGAATTCATAATCTGGATAAATATGCGGCGTTACGAGGTATAGTATTTTCCGAAAAAAAATTTTCGGCTCTAATTAAGTGTGATCGAAAATTCGACATCATATATAATTAACGATACATTTCTTTATCAATTCGTAACACGCTGTCGTTTACACGTGCTTTCGAGATCTTCACGCTTTTTAATTAGTACGTCACAGTCCCAAAAAAATATAGTCGCTTACAGTAAAATAACGAAAAGAACGCGATATTAACTCTTTAATCACAAATAATAAATACCATTAAACGCGAAAATTAATTCGGAGAATATATAACGTTACATTATTAATTTCGTCGAGAAAACATTTTACGTTACACACATTATTAATTACAATATTCGTACTATAATATAATAAAACTATGTACGTATATTTAAAATTGTAATTATTATCGATTATAATTTATAATATCGTAATAAATATAACGATTACGATTTTTAAAAAAAATTAACGACGTCATTATATCGACTTAACGTGTTTGATTGATTATTCATCTTCGTAGAGATCAACATTCAGGTCGAAATATGCTTGATACGGTTCATTTGTAAATGAATTTGGCTGGAAACCGAAGTTGTCGTCATTGGGGAATTGTTCAGGAATTTGGTCGACTAAAATAAAGTTAATTTTGCACTGTAACTGTGATATATAAACACGAATAAAGAATAAACAGTACAATTATTAATAAGTTATACGAATAGGAAAACGACTAGTTCACTTTTCTAATTTTAATTGTTATCAAAATGTTTCGATCCGTGAATTCTAATACTTTTAACCAATTGAAACATGACTTTATAAAACTGTATGTGTATATATATATATATATTATTTTATTATTATGTTTATAATTATAAAGTACACAATTATATAAGTTGTTTAATTATTTTAGCAAACGTAAAGCGACGAATTTAAAAAACGACGCGATCGAAATTGTTTTCTATACTAAAATTATTCGTTCTATTATTTCCGATATAAATTGTTCGAAAAGTATTCGAATATTCTTATACTGGACGTTAGTCGCGTATAAGCATAGATTATAGCTAAAAAAAGTAAATTGAAAAACTTTCCCGATTTCGAAAGCGTCGCAAATCACGTACAACCGACGATTAGTGGAAATAATTGTCGTCTAGCTAGTAACGTAAATGAATAGTATTCGTCATTACTCGGTTCGTTTAGATCAAAGTGAAATTGGTTTATATTGCCGAAATACGTCGGATGTGTTGTGGAATTCGTCTGAGCGTCCTCCGCGTTACTTTGCGCACCGGAAGAACCTGATAACAAACAACACGATCATATAGAGACGTCGACGCACGTGCTATACATATTATACGTATTTAGCTGGTATAAGTGGACATTCTCCGCGTAGTGGTTAACATTGTACAAGATTATTAGCAAATAATGTATAAATATATATATATCTCATTATTGTTACGTCGACGGTATAGTGTTCGGTGTATTAATTATCGTTACCTGGTTGGTATTGGTCGTTGGGTAATTGAGAGACATCGGTCGTCTTGTTGTTCTGTTGTTGGTTGGATTCTGCTGTTTCTTTCGCGTTACTCAAATCATTGCAATAATCGATTGGTCCTTTCGCGTTAGAATAATCTGTAGAAATTAAATAAATAGCGGCGCACATTACCCGGCGGTGTGTCAATAACCGACAAATTGATACGAGTTAATTCTTAAACAGATGTAATGTTAAATGCGACATCGGACAATAGTCGTTATCGAATACCGTTCCAATTATTACGTTCGTAAATTGTGAAATTTTATTTTTTCGTATTTATGTCATTAGGAGGAAATCACAATATTCGATATATTTATAAACATATTTGTACGATTTGGATCAATGATATCGGAAAAGTTGTTTACCACGTAATAGTCGATAGTTAATTACTGTATACTATGCTATGTATTCGTTAATATAAATAGTACGACTTAAATACGACTATGTATATTTTCTTTTTTGTATGGTTCGTCACGATTATAAATCTATATTATTATTTGTAATATCGTAGTATGATTATGTGATACGTACCGATGTATGTCTTATATGTATCGCATAAGTAATTGAAATAAACTCTATCTAATACTAAATAATTTTATAAAAAAAGAACGCGTTATACTTTTATAGTTACAAACAAAATATCGTATATTATTGTTTTTATAATTTCTTATTATCTTGTATGTTGTTTATTATCTATATAGTTTTGTCTAATAACAAATTATGTATATCGTCGTGTAAATATTCACTGATGAAATTGAAATATCCTAAAGAAAATTGAATCGAAGTTGACAGAAATGATTGATATACAATTTACGTTTGTCGTCGAACTAGATATCAATTTTTTTTTTCGTTATTTAATCTTCGGTAAAACGGACGATTTTCTTTCATTTCGATCTCAAGTTGATATTCGTAACATCGGGTAACAAATTCGTTAATACAGTCACTATTAATTTTATTTATATTTTTGTTTCTAATTATTATTCTTTATCGATTATAAAAATATTTAAAAAATGTCTACGTACAGTTTAATTGTTTCTCGGAAGCTGTTTTCGTGGTGCAAAACGGGAATTATAATTTATATATATCGATTCATTTACAATGTTACCTTATAGTTGTGCTATAAAGTGCAATTGGATCCTTCGCAAGTATTTTTATAGAATAAAGTACAACCTATTTCGCGTATAGTTTTCAACGTGAATGTGTTAATTATATGAAATAGAAGTCTTTAAAACAGTTTTCTCGCGAGTGCCTACAGCAATACCAGTTTTTACCGAAATTCATAAAATTAATATTATCCGTATCCGATAATGATATTAAGATTAAGACCGAAAATGTTTTTAGTTTAAAAATTAAAAAACTATACTTATGATTACGAAACAGATTTTACTAATATTCGCCCATCTTTACGTAAATTGTTCGTATTTTAAAATTACTGTTTTCAACAAATATCTCTACTATAGTTACCTCGACAAATGTGAAATTAAAATTTTTAAAATCGATTTCAAATCAAATCCAATATCGTTAATCAACAAATATATGATTTTGCATATTTTTATTATGTCTAATAATATTCAAAAAAACCTTCAAACCGCTTTTTACGTAGGAATATTCATTATTGGTTCGCGTTGTAATATAATATATTTATGAAAATATTTAACCATATGTCAGGCACTCACCTATTTTTGTATATCCGTAATTCAAGGCGTCTATAGCTGTTACACCATCTACAAAAAAGAATTAATATTCCATTGAAAAGCGTAAACAATTTACCGTAAGTAATATGCATACTCTTCGAATTTGTCTTGTTATAAAATCCTAGAAAATCGATTTAATAAAAATATTTAAATATTTATAGTTTTGTTTGTCGATTTTTATGTAATAAACGTTATTTTTTTTTTTCATTACGTCTAGATTGTGTACAATAGGAATTATAGTTGGATTAATTTTAGTATCGATTTGTAATTCGTTATAAATTCCATTGGACTATAGCTTAACATATTAAGGACGACGAAATCGATTGAAATATGTTCATTCTGATAATATCACAAAAAGGATTAGGGACGCCAATATATGATAATATAAATAAATATATACGAGGGCGATTCAATAAGTACCCGTGTTTGACGACAGAGAGCGTTCCTGAAGGAAGTTGGTGTTATCATCGTGTGCTGTTAGTTATCAAACGACGGCAAAACAAATTTCAGACTTATTGGACCGCTTTGACGAAAAATTGAAGGAGACGCGGCCGCATTTGGCAAAAAAAAGGTGCTGTTTCACCACGATAACGCACTAGCACATTCATCCGAAGTTGTCGCCGCCAAACTACATAAATTACGTTATTCACTCGATCTGGCTCCCTGCGACATTTTCTTGTTTTCTAACATGAAGAGGAAGTCATCGCCGAGACAAAGGCGTATTTTAGAGTGTTCAACAAATCCTATTTTTTGGAGGTGTTAAAAAATTGGTAGGAACGTTGGAAGAAGTGTACCTTTCTTAAAGAGGATTATGTTAAAAATAAAAAAAAAAATAAAAAATAAAAAAAAAATAAAAAATAAAAAAAACACGGGTACTTATTGAACTGTCCTTGTATATATTTGATTCCCAATTATGTTAATATATTATAATTTATAAATATATGATATTGAGATATACGCATAATTACCATTGCATAGATCTTCTGAAGTTAAATGTGACGCTCCTAAATAATATTCTAACATCATAAATATTATTATCGTTATGAAATACCGAAATAAGCATTATGTACTTAAGATCAATTAAACGACAAGGATTTTTAAATAACTGTATGCAGGTGCAATTTGCAATTTACGTTTTTTCACTATAAAATTGTAAATTATTATCAAAATAAATTATATTCGTTTTCCTAATCGGTAATTTTTTTAAAACAAAATTGAATGTAAATATGAGGCATTCAACATAAATTCACGGAGGAAATGACGTTTTTATTATTTTCGTTTACATAAATCGATTGTTTTTATCTCTTTTATATGATTGCACACATACAAGAACATATTTATAAGCTAAATGTTCGATTATATCGTTCTTGATTAATGTATATTTGTTCTACGCCCAAATGTTGTTTATTTGGTAATACATATTATGCACTCTTAAGTGTAAGTTTCAAATCATTGAAGTATATAATTTAAAATTAAGACGAACTCTTGAAGTTTTCTATACACCAATCTTCAGGACTTTTTAACATCCAATCTTTGTAAACTGAAAATTTTAACGATTTTATTCGAAAACCGTTCGTTTTGTGAGCAATTATGTATTATCCTAAAATCAGTAATGAAATTTACTTATATAAGATTTTTTAATCATATAATATATACTTGATGTAGCTGCGTCAAAAAGATCATTTAAATATTTCACTAGAATAGCTAAAAAAATTTAAAACGTGAAAATCGACGATTACCTTCTTATTTATAGATAAGTAAAAAATGTTGAAAATGTACCAAGTATAGGTTATATAAATTGGTGAAAAAAAGATACCTTTGTTTTTGGATTTAAATTGCCGCTTGGTGGCTGGAAATACGTTAATTTTTATTATATTTGTGCGCCAGATATTTGAACTCGACTAAAAATGCAGATTTCAAATTTAATCGTCGAGAGCGGTAGCGTCAGAGGGTCACTGTTTCAAAAATCTCAGTATATAATGAGAATATTTAATGAGAAAAAGGAAGAATAATAAAGAGTCAACAGACAAGCGGGCGAACGCAAGGAGGTAGTGAGAAACGGTGTCAATGCGCAAAGAGGGGGGTAGGAGATATATATATATATATATACACATATAGTATAAACTTAATTAACCGGACTAATTGTTGTCGTTAGGCATTTCGATAATCGAAAATACGGATAATCGAATGTATGAAGAAGAGGGAGAAAGAGCCCATATATAATAGTCTCATGCAGTCTTATAGTGCGTGAGAGAGTGTGGTGGAGCCAATGTGTAGTGAGGGGGAGAGCAGAGGCAGTGTATGGGAGGGAGTAGTTATCGGTCTCCTTCATTCTCTCATTCTCTTTCGCATTTTTCGTAACGCTTTTTCGTAACGTTACATTTTTTCTCGGCTAGGTCTCCGCGCTGAACCCGGCATAAGGAACTTCGTTTCGAAAAATGAATAGTTCGAAATCGATTCGTGAAATGTGTAGCATATTTTAGCTAGCTAACGTTTTTGGTTACGATGTGTTTACATTACGAAATTCTAGACGTAAATTATGATTAAAATAATTTCGCGTATTCGGTCGAAGAGCAATTTTTGCAATTATTTGCGTCGTCGTTAACGGGTTAATATGTTACGATAATTGTTATTTCCCAATTCCACGTTCGATTAGAAACGAATTTGTTATTAAATTATATAATTGACGCTAAAGTGTCGCTTGAAAATTACGTTTGTACAGGTATAACTGTATTAGTCCGAAGTACTGCCTTCAGGCTTTCCGGGCCAGTGAGGGTATTGCCGATACCGTGGAAAAAAAAGGTATAACTGTATTAACGAATTCAAAATGTTTTAAGGCGAGTTTATTAAACGATATGACAACATTTTATGGCAATCGCGTAACGAAAATTATTAATCTAATAATATATAGGCCCTCGTTAGTGAAAAATTACCCACAATTAACGGTAGAATGTAAATTATTAAATCACTCACTGTTAATATGTTTATACACATAAACGAATGCTTCTTCACCCGAGGATTCTTCTACGCGAAGAAAATAATATATATTGAACTACGCGTTAATATCACGTCGTGTCTCCTAATTTAAATGTCTACGTTTTTTATAATTTATACGTAAATCTGTAATCTAAATAAATATAACGTTAACGAGACAGCATTGATACCTATTAGAAACGCAATTACATTGTATTTCTTTCAGAGAAGTAAAATTATGTATGCTCTTTAACGTTTTATAAATATAAACGAATCACTTCGTAGATTAGTAATACTTGCTTTTTATTTTACCATGCACTGTGATTTGATCTAGTTAAATTTTATACAATTTATAAAATTATTATTAATATACATGCTTGGAACTACATAAATTTCTTATATTCGTGCACGTGTTGTTGAGAATATAATACCCAAGCTGGTATTATTAGTAACCACGATATTAGGCGATAATTTTATTTAAGTTAATGTTTGTTTTACTAAATTTTGACGAAGTTAAATAGCAAAAATAAAGAGTTTTTACACTATTGTTCGTACGATGTTATTTGAGTTAACGAGGTGATACGAATCGTGTTTGTAAATTTTATTGAATAAATCGTTCGCTAAATATAATTGTTTCAAACATCTAGGAAACATGGAGTACGCCCTAGGAAATTATCTACATTTTTTAAACACTTATTTCTAAAATGGACGTATACGTTAGATGCTTGCAGACACTCGAGAAAATCTCGAGAAACGCAAACACCTATGCTATATAAATTAAATTATAAATAATTATTTAATATAGTCTCTTCGACAATTTTTCTAATTTTGTGCAAAAAGCGAAAAAACCGCGGATTTTTCTTTTTACTATATCCATTTCAATATGAAAAGTTGAAAATTAAATTTAACTTTGTTGTCATAACCGATTATTCTCTACAATATGTTTATGGATGAGATATATATACCGTATACCGTAATGTTTGAAATAATATGTAATTAATATACTTACATAAACAATCTAAAATAAAATGAAACAAATGTTATTAGCCACTAGTATTTCGAATGTATTTGTATTTATTTGATATTTTGGTCATTAACAAAGAAGAAGTATTTATAATTAATGACGCATATATATTATATTTTATTAATGGAATTTGGAAACAAAATGAGACTAACTATTATAATGCTTGTACACGTTTACCAAAATAAATTTGACTAATATAATTTTAATAAATAAATGTTGGATATTTGGTTCTCTACGGTTAATAATTATTCAGAATATATAGCGACGTTTCCTATCTACCAATTTTTCGAATTCTGTAAATAAAGATTTATTTAGTGAATTAAATTTTTTAACATTCATCATTAGGTTGAGTATTGCGCATATTTGTGTGGAACTACTGATTCGATTATTTTTTAACTAGCAGCGAAAACATAAAGACATTAGTAATTTCCAATAGACGTAACGCGCACAAAGTACTTAAGATTTAGATAATGAAATAATCGAAGACTATTCCACGATCGAATATTTATTAATATTACGTTAAATGTCGTTAATTATATTTACCGTCGGCGTTAGATAGTTTTACGTTTATAATCATAACAATTATCGCAAAAACAAAAATGAGTGTATTTCTAAAGGAATACATGTTCGTTGATTTCTTTCTACAGTTATACAGATGCAATATCATAATCCAACTACGACGTCTTGTCAAGATCAAACGAATCCTCCAAAAATATTATTTACATTAAGCGTAACAATAAACAAATATTACACAAATATTTGGGTAGATGAATAAATTTTAACAAGTTCGACACTTGCGTAGTCACAGGCGCTCGAATAAAACTTGCATTTTTCAAATCGCGATAATTTATTATTAAATAGTACGATAAAACGATACATTAAAACAATTTATACCTGTCAGGCGGAAGGGCTACGGTAATACTCTTTAAACGATTTTTTTTCACTTTCTAACCTTATTATTCGTAGTGACGTGCACGCACATCGTAATTACAATAATTAGTCGATATAGTTGTACGAGCCATTCGATTTGCTGTAAAAATATATCGCACACATTATACAATTTTATTTCAATAAACAATTAACTGACGATGGACTTGCTCAGCATATCGACCGTATTATCGAAGTTTAACGAATTATACGAACATACATTAGTCGTATATGCAACAAGGAAAATAAACCGCTAAAACGTAACAAAAAAATACGTTACACCACGAGAGAGATGACTATCATCTGGGATAGGGTTACATATAACAAAATAGAACGAATATTAAATCGAAGGACCAAACATTCCCATGGAACTCTTTAGCGAACCTAAACACGTACAATTTTATGGATACCTAAAGGCGCAGATACAAAAGGATAAAAATATAAACGCAAACGTCACTAACAGAGAGTTATTACTTTCAAAAAGTCGATATTCTGAGGGACCTAGTGCACTTATTTATCACCAACATATCAGCATTTTAGCTCTTTCAAAATTGTCGATGAATTCGGAAAACCAAGGCATCGCCCTGACCCTCTTTTCCTCAATCCTTTGCACAACCTGTTGCATTTCTGGACTAAAGGAGTCGAGCGCAGTCGACTAGATGAAAGATTATCGTTTGTCGGTTATCGTTAATATTTTATTATTTACCTTGTATTCGATTACATCGCTTTTTAATTACATCCCTAAACAATTATCGTACTCACGACCTCTCGAACATTAACTGTAAAAACTTCAAACTACTCGCCCCGTTATATCCCGAATGTCCCATTTCCCTTTATATTTCATTTTATTTCTTTGTTTTTTGAGCTATTACATATTTCGAAAGATATCCAATACAAACGTAATATATAAAATTCAATTAATCTAACTACGGTAGTTTTTGTAGTATTAATGTTGATATTACGGATTCGTATAAAATGATTTTGCATAGTTATTCGGCCGCATTATAAATTTTGTTTTTACGAAAAGTTAGGGAAATCTAAACAACTAATATTTGCTAAGTGAATAAGCAATGTTCAAGTGTTCAAAGTATAGCGTTAAATTACAATCGTAAAACTGAAAAATAACGCATATTTTATTATAAAAAAAAAATTGTTAGTAACGTATGATTAATTTATATTTGCCTTGTAACGCTTCGAATAATGCAGTAATTGTAAGATAGAAAAGAAAGCGTTCATTTTTGTTAAAATCAAATTTGATATCGATTACTTGCATACTTTTTCTGATTTGTCTTTAGCTCAATTTATTAAAATGAATATTGAGCGTTATATTACAAAAAAATTTGACTAAACTACGACGTTAATAGGTATAGTTATAGAAACTATCTCACAGTTGATCGTAAGAAATGAAATGAGAATACCTAAACTTTTATGTTGTAAACATTTATAATAATTGATTTACAATCTTACTTAAGGAATGATTCAGTGTTTCAAAACGATGTGCGCAATTTTCGAACTTGAAACTGTAATTGAATAGGTATATCGAACTACCAGTCGTAGTATGCTTTCCGTCTTATAATAGCAATTGAAAACCGTTTTGCGAATGAATAATGTATTATAATAAACTTTACCGAATGACCTTAATTTCGGAATTTGATCGATTGAAATACTAATGAATTATGTATATTGCCTTTTTTAAAAGGTTATTGGCAGGATTCTTAAGGCTTTTAATCATACTTATATAAGTATATAATAAAATCCGAACAATTTTTTTAAAAATTAGGGAATTCAAAGCCCAAAATATACTCAAATAAAAGAACGGAACGATATTTTACGTTTATTTGACCTATTCATTTTCGCATTAATTCAAATTGATATTTCAAAGAAATATTCTGTAAATACTGTAATGTTAATCGATTTTTAATATTAAACGTGTATTCTTATTATATATACGTCTTGTTATGCAACAACGGTAGGATCCTAGAAAATATTTACTCTCTTTTCTGAAAATCATAATGTTCTGCGTATAACTTATAATAAGCATATAACCGTTAATTCGTGCCCGCTAGCGTGATATAATTTTTATATAGCTGTGTTATTTTTTGTAATATTTTTTATATAAATGGAATGTATTAATTCCGTGGTTTTCGTGTGATTGCGACTTATACAATTAGCCATTATTTTGTGCATCATACATTAATATTATTGATATTTTATTAAAATACGGTCGGTATTCCGAGAAATTCAAGCGTCCTACTAACATTTATTAAAATATATTAATATAGAAAATTAAATCGAAATATTATTATGGTGTTAGTTCTTACAATTATAGTATCTAAGGATATCAGTACACTTGTTATGCAATAATATCCGGATACTAGAAAACATTTAAACTTTTTTCCAAAATATGATAACTTTCTTCATATAGTTCTTAATAACTACTTTCTATAGGTATAATATTAATTAATTTAAAATAACTATACTAAATGAAGGTGTCACATATGTACTATTTATATTATTCATACGAATAATGACGATATTCATATTTATGTGGTAAGTTTTATTAGAAAAATACAACAAAATACGTAATAAAATAACTTCTTAATCCAAACATACTGAAATAAATACACAAATATTATATGTTTATTTTTATCAAAAACGTATATTTTTCGTGTCATTCCTTAAAATTATAATATTTATTTAAAGATTCTACTTGATGAAAATATTTTACTTTAACAATAATAAAAATAAAAATAAAAATTTAATATCATTATAAGTCGTCATTATTTGAATCGTCCTTCATGTGATCATATCCTTGATTTGACGCAAACATAGATGAAGATTGTGCATTGTTAATATTGTCATAATCAGTTAAGTCTTTGGGATTAAGCTCGGCTAAAATAGGATATAGTCGAATAAACATGAATTCAAATATAATAATAGAGTTATCAATATGCTACACCGCTATGCTACATGTTTCAAATTTATAACAATTACAATCGTAATAAAAATCGTTTTTCTTCTTGAATTCTAGCATTGTTTAACAACAGCAATATAATTAGGTAAAACAATATTTTCGAAAACTATTTCAGTTAGAAAGATTATTTTGAACACTACGTGTTGATGGGTATCGTGATCTCATATTTCTTATACTAAACGCAAGTTATTATTATATTGGATTGTTTATCGGCTGTAAAATAAATAGTTGAAAAAATTCTTTCGAACGTTGATTACTAGAAAATATTATATTGTACTAATGAAAAACAATGAAAATTATATTTGTCAAATTGATAAATCAAGAACGCATGATATTCATGGTTTTCGTCGTTATTACCTGGTTGATTAAGATCAAAATTCAAATAGTTTTTGGTTTCGTAATTAATTTGACCTGTTGTTGTTGCATATTCCGATGGTAAGTTAGAATTCAAATATTCAACTGATCCTTGTGCATCCGGATAATCTGAAAACAAATAACAAAATATAAATAATTATTTTTCTAATTCGATTAAAAATAGATTAAATTAATTATTTTATATACTCTGCGTAATATAAAATTGGCTAATAGCCAAAATATTATAGTAACTTATTTAATTTACTTATGATTTAAATTGATTTTTAAAATAAGAATAATTTTAAAATGGTATACGATAACTCAAATTATATATGAACATTATTCGACATTATTCTTGAAATAAATTTAAATATTATTGTGTCTTTATTAAAATTTTTTTATTATTTTATATTCGTTCTTTTTACGTCTGTTATTATAGAAACTACATCAGAAATATGTTTCCTAAGAGTAAAATAAAATTGTTTTGAAATATATGTGACTTTAGCCGTTTGAAAAATGAATTTTTACATCGTATGTAAATTCTATGAATACGTAGTGATATATTATCTTCGTTTTATAATTCACGGTTACTTGGTAATATTGGATTATTATTGGCTGAAGTAAACTCTGGTCCCAATGTAAGATTCAAATTATACTGTTCTGCTGGATCTTAAACATTTAGAATAAAAAAAATCAAAAAAAAATTTAAATTACACATTGTCAATACTACTTTTCATATTTGTATAGAAGAAAAGTTTTCATTATTTTATTAGTTTTTACCTTGTTGACGTTGGTCGGCGTCGTATTGAATGGATGCGTTTATGTTACTCATGTCTGAATCCGTTGATTTTGCTAATATCTTGTAAAAATTTTGACAATATTGAATTGGACCTTGTATACCAATATCAGCTATAAAAATTAAAACGACGAATATTAAATTGCACTAGTGTTAATATTCTGCGAATAAAAATTATGTGCGTTAGTTTTCTTTGGATATCGTTAGTATAGTATAATATAACATAATAAAGTAGTGTAATATTAAATATCGGTTTATGTTTTTTATTTTTGTTTCAACGAATTAAGAGAATAAACATTTTATAATTGAATAACAAAGAAATAATAATAATAGTAATCGTTTAAAAACACAATTATTATATGTTAATAGTTTTGAAAATTTCTATTAATAAATTCGATTGTATTTGAAAGTGAAAGAAAAATCAATATTAAACATAACATTTTATATATAATAAGACATTACGTACAAAGGTCAAATGTTATTATATTCGTATTACGTATTTCAATCGAAAAACTTTTATTATTATTATTTATATCACTCGTGTGTAATGATCATACATACCCACATATGGAATAGTCATTTTAAGCACATAGGTATAATATCCTGTTTCTATATCTAAAAGATAAATGTATCATAATAGTTTAGTAATTTAATTCTTAGAAATATTGCTGGCAATAGATTTGTATATATATATATATATATAAATTATTTTTTTAGTTAATTTTATAAAACATACCGTTCATTTCTCTTGCATAAACTTTTTGTTTAAAAAAAGAACACAGGAATATCAATATATTTATAATTGATTTGGGTATAATGTTCCATCAGTCGGCAACGGAATTGCGATGGAGTGTTTCATGAAACCAATGAATGTTTGCGGAACGACTTTTTGATTTAAAATATAATATTTTTGATACATAGGATAATACATACGCACGTGAAAATAAAAACACAACACATATAATTATTCTTAATTTTATGTTCGTAAAAATGAATTAACTTACATATATTCAAATACAAATAAATCAATGCGTCCAAGTAATTGGTTTCTTCTATAAAAATATTAACATTTATATCTATAGGGTTATGTAGTTTAATAACTAATAGATATACGTAACTAGTCGTATTTAATACTATTCTATGGCATTTGGTTTTATCAAAGTATAGATTTCATTATAGTATTTTAAAGAGTTCACTCACTGGTAAAATTGAAAATATTCAAGACATCTAATGATTGTTATATATGTAAATGAGTTTTTTGGGCAATAATACATTTAGTTTTATTGCAAAATAAAATTGAAACGCACATTTATGGTAATTCAAAGTTTTATATTTAGTTGTATATATTTATATATAATTACTTTCACAGAAATCTTCATTGTTGGTATTTAAATTTCCGTTAGTATATCCTTGCATCATACATATTAGTAAGTAATTTTTATTATAAACTTTTTGAACGAAAAATTATGCGATAATAAATTTCATAATGTATATGTATATAAATATATATAAAATATATTCACTATATGTTGGAATAAGGATTTTTGATGTTTTAGTTAACACTTAATATTTTTATAATTATACGTAATTCCATTTATTTAAATTCAAACGATTAAACGTGAATGTGGTAATATATTTGAACGGCAAATAAAATGTATGGATTGACGAATATTTTAATATTTTTTTTTTGGTATACTTATTATTTTTCTATAACTTTTGATAACAGTCTTCAGAATGTTTATTCTTTCCTAATATATTTTAGACGATCACATTTCTGAGTAGTTGCCTTATGCTACACTATTAAATTGTCGGTTGTACAATGTTAATATAATAATAATAATTATTTTTAAACAATATATTATTGAAATATTTGTATAAGGAAATTAATGCTCACTTTCTATGTTATCCAAACACCATTCTATTGGATTTTGAAACTTGCCAGTAAACTCTATAAGGTAATTTATAAATTGAACGAACTTGTTTATGTGAAATTTGTTTTTGTTTATAATAATCTAATTTTTGTAAATTTGTTTATATTTTTTACCAAAACGGCAATGTTATTACATACTTGATATGAAGGAAGTGATAAGGTATTGAAAATATGTATGCAGAATGTCTGAAAAAGTCATAGGTTAAAAAATGGCCTTTATTTTTTTTTATCCGGAAAATAAATAATCTAATATTTTCTTAATAAAACATCGTTTCCGATAAACGAAAATTATATACTCGTTATATTAATAATATTTTTCGCTTCAATAATATATCGTTAATTATAGCAAAGCTCTTAAGAAATAAAGCGGTTGTCTACACTGACTCGTGTCTTACAGATAAACATGTTAACCGTAATAACCTCATGTCATTTACAATTGATATGTAATGATGGACATTACTTTTATTTTTGCCGGTTGTATTACCATTAGTATCTAGAAAAATAGAAACAATTTTATAATTTTTGTTTCAACATACATCGTATTGTCGTTTCAGTTTATTCCACGAGAAGTTATTTATATTTCGTAATTTAAATTAAATTTCGCGTAATACGATTAAGTTACAATAACGAGAATGATTTAAAATATTGCCATCAAAACCGACGATTTACAATTTACACATTATATTATTTTATATATTGAAGGTAATTTTGGTATATAGACCGGTGCCTAACGTGTTTAATTGTATAGACATATATGTTGATGAAAATAACAATTATAAAGGGTGTCCTAACGTCATTATATTTAAACTCGTGACGATCTTGTTCTGTACTGCTAACAAATACGCTTCATTTCCAAATCTTACGCGGAATCATAATTTGAAATCTTTTTCGACAAATACTAAAACATTCTATGATCGATAGTTAGTTACAGGTACTTGCTTTATTTAATTAAAACCTAACAGTCTTTAACTCGTATTACAAATGCATAAATATATATCATAAAATTCTTTATATAAATGTTTATTACTTGTAACAATATTTGTATCTTTAAAAGTTACCAATACACTCATCTTGGATAAATAATTAAACATATAAGAACTTCATAACTATGGGATGATTTATATATATATTATATCGTTTTCTTTACCGTATGGTTATAATAATTGTATTGTACTCTCAAAATATTTAATTGCTAGTTTACTTATTATGTAAGTATACTGGCCCGATGTTATTTTTTTATCGGTCCTATATTTAATTTAATATATGGTAGGAGTGTAATAGTGATCCAAATTTTAATTCTATATATAGGTAACAGTTCGAACTACTGAAAATTTATATCAATTAATTAGTGATAACTTCGAAGACCATGTGTTCTGTTTATTTTGCGAAATAACCTATGTTTAATTATAAACAAAATTGTATTAAATAACTCACATTTTAGATACGCATGCTTAAACGCTTTTGTACCATTAAGATTTTCTACAGGTTTAAAATGATAAATTATAACGTTGTATTACAATTTAAACTACCAATATATTGTCATCTTAATACTGTAAATAAAAATGGATGGAAATATAAAAATATATGTACTTTGCATTTTTCCAGTATTTGTTATTTGTTCTAAATGACGATTTACAAAATTTTAGAATAAAACTCAATCGTTTACATTATAAAAATTTAAATAATTGTATGTTTCTACCCATATAAGAGAAAAATAAAAATTTTTCTATTATTAATTTAATGAACGAATAGCACGACAAAATTTTAACAAGAAATTATCGATCGAAGAATGATTTCCTAAACAGCATGTTCATAAAAATATATATAATATTGGGTGCAATTAGGTGGGATGAACACTAGTACAATGATAAAAAATTTGGGTACCACAGGAGCTGACGAAATAAAAAAGACATGGCGATTTTTGATTAATAAACGGCTTTTGTTCGTCAATTGTTGTTTGAATATATATTTCATTCAGAGTAGAAAAAAATAAATTAACACGATTATATTATATATACAATAGTATGCAGCTAATATTCATACCTAAGCAATCTAAAACGAAATAGGAAAAATATATTATTAATAATGTTACGTTTATAAATTTGCGAATGGCATGTTTTCACCTGGATTAGGACTACAAAAAGACACTGGTCCAAGTAATAGAGAGTGTTCTGAAAATATAAACATAATTTTGTTATATTTTGCGCACGTCGACGATTAAAGGTTTAGTTAGATAATCGTAACTAAACATATTTAATACGCGATGGGTTATATTAATATTAACGTTGATAGTTAAACGCGAATTAATAATATATTTAATTATCGCCTCTCTAAACGAAAAATTTATATTATTACGTATTAACTAATTTACATATGGTTCGTATTAAAAATACCCCAATATAAATTTAGTCGGTCTTTTTTGACGTATACTTATCATTAATGTAGATATACTGACTATTATTATACGCAATAAAAAGCAATCACGTTCGCCTATATCGCCGTATCGAAATTATCTCTACGAATTGTATTACACGTTATTTTAAATATCGTCCGAAATACATCGAGAACTAGTTAGGGTACAAATCACCGTAAGTTGCAACCTCACACACTATGCCGAAACAAAGAGCGAAGAGCGAAATTTTTCCGCCAGAAATATGGAATTATCGAACTTAATTATGCTACATCGAATTTAATCAATAATTCTATACAAATTATCGAACTCGGAAATAACATCAATAATCGTAATAAATCAAAGGGCGTTTTAAAATATCGAATAATTATCCGAATAATTACGCGCTCAAATATACACAGACCAGGGACGCTCTTTAGACGGCAGCAGAAAGAGTTCACAGCTAACAGCATAGGGTTCTCAGCTCCGGGAGCAGAGAACGTACATCGTCGAAAGTTCACACGGCCAAGACTACCAAGGGTCAACGTTGGTACCAGGTGAGTGCGTGTATTTCATTATATTCGATTAAAACGTTTATTTAAAGAAAATAGCAACTAATTGATTCTCGAATCCATTATTCTATTAGGCTCTCGTTTCTTACTTAATAGCTTGACAGTTAATTCCCTCTCACAAATCCAACCGCAATCACTTCCCTATTCGCTATCTTCCTTTTCTTTGAGTTATTACTATTCGTATAGTAATAAAACTATTAACGTATAAAATAAAATGTTTAGTATTAAACGATAAATTAATCCATAATATTTGTCTAACTCGTTAAGCTTAGACGCCCGTACTTTTATATTATTTGTTATATACAAGTTGAATAATACAAATACGTACCAAGAAATGGTACAACTCTCTTCAATAAATAAAAGTAATAATTCTTCCCTAATCCTAAAAGACATCGTTAAATATTAAGTGACGTTCCTACAAATTTTACAAATAATGTGGAAAATTGTTTATTGTTAAATAGTCAGTGTATGAACTACCTACAATTAACGAATTTTATTTCAAATTTAAATCTATCGTATTTCTAGCAACGAAATATTTTTGCGCATTGACATTCAAACAGCCTACGTGGTAAATTAAATTAAAATCACGTAAATAAACGTTGTTTTCCTAAACTTTAAATATCTTCTTGTATTTATTTTTAAATTATGTGCAATATATTTAAACAAAAAAATTTATTTTAGCTTAAATTTGTTGTCGAGGAATTATATGTAGTGTATTTTTAGTGATATTTCGAAGAAAAATTATTATTTTCTAGATTAGATTATTATAATAATAAAAACTTAACGTACTATTAAAACTCCTTGTAGAAACTTTTTTTTATAAAAAAAACATAAAAAACTATTTATTATTATTTAATGTATGTCAAATTTTCCACTAGAAATACAATTTATTTATATGGATATTAATTTAGCTATTATTTGATGCTTAACAGAGAGCCTTATATATTTAATAAAATTATTTTCATTAAATATCGAGGAGAAATATTGCAAAATAATAATTAAAAATAATTAATTTAGGTGGGCTATAAATCTATCTAACGTTAGTTTTATTTTTATATAAATATTTGAGATTCACTTTTATCTAATACGAAACAACTAACTAATATAAGCATTAAATTATTTTAATTTTGAAATTTTAAAATTAATAAACTAACGAATTGAAATAGAGAATCCGCATCTTAAGATATATATTTTTAAGTAAATGAATTATATTTTTCGAACGATAATTGTAAAAACTGGTACGAATATTTAAATTTCGTTGAATTATTAAACCACGAATTAATTTAGTTCCATAATTATGTCGATTATATTATCAATTATTATGCTCATTGATTTTAAATTGATTTATATTTTAATAAGTCGATTTTTAATCATTATTTCATTACGAATATGTTATCAATTTACTGTGTAATCTATGTATAAAAATAATCGTACGCAATTTACTCACTTAAATTATAGAACGCAAATTGTATAGCAAAAACAGCATTTTCTCTACCTAAAACAAAAAGAAATATTGAACGTAAAATGTATACATTACGGTTAATTACCCGTCAGTGAGTATATAACGTAAGTTAACATCGTATATTGATATGAACATATTAATCGCGTTTCTGATTAATCGAATTAAATTATTAACGTTTAATTACAATATATTTTCTTACTTTGGAAACCAGCTTTATTCATTGCGTCTAAAAAGTGTAGTGTAAAAAAAAAATGTACGCTGATTATTGTACGTCCATAGAATAAACAGTGGTCAAGATGTTATTTCTGTTAAACGTCAATTAGATTTGGGGATCCAAAGCTTTGGGGCACCACCAAAAATTCCAACACAAACAAAATACAAGCATTCCAATCAAAAATACTCCGTATAATAACAAACGCCCCTCCATATATATCCAATCACACCCTCCACAAAGATTTAAACATACCACCTATCCAAGAAACCGCTAAAATTTTCTATAAAAACTTTCGCTCCCGTCTTCTTCATCACTCTAATCTCTTCATCTTAAAACTCTCCTCCAAATCTCTCCCCGGTAATCCTGCCCGAAGACTGAAGCAACAGTGGCCACGGGACTTACTATAGTTATAATTTATACTTAAATAAATCCCGCTGAAGTGCCATCATTGGATGGCGTCTTCAATTTACGACTCTCACACAACCCTCTCCACCCATCGGCTTATTGTCGCCAAAAAAGAACAGATTGTTGATTATTATTAATTAAAAATATAAAAAAAAAAAGATTTACTTAATATAGTGTAAACATTTTGTTTTACGCGTTTAATTGGGAGTTAGATTAATTGTAGGCGAATTGTATCGTTATACGAGTATTACGAGTTTAATCTAATTTTTTCTATCTAAAACTCGATCTAACAATAAATAATTGGCATACCTACATTGTAGGGAATAACAGTATAATATTGTGCTCAATTTAATATTTTAATGTAAATATTTGATATTGTGTTATCTGTATAATTATAATATTACCGTCACATAATTTTGCTTTTTCATTATCACTTAATATTTTTTTAGACACTGGGAGACAAAAATTATTGTATCAAATAATAATTTTCAAATTATTTTAAACACGATTTATATATATATATACAATATATGATTTAATACATTTAATGTATTCGTTTCAAACTGAATTTAAAATGTTTAAATAATTTGTATTCAATGTACGTTTCAATTATGTCATAACATGAAATTTGAGATTATTTAAACGTACGGTTGTAGACAATTAATTACGCGATTCAAATACGTAAATTAGTTTCATATTCACATACATAAATATAATATTATATATTTATATTTTGTTTGAATTTGATACCTAAGTTCTCAAGACACCAATCGAATGGATTTTGAAACATTCCATTATAGTAAACTAAACATAAAATTATTCCATTTTTGAATTATTGAATTTTTATTTATTATACCATTGTCGTATTGCAGATAGTTAATGTACATATTGAAAAACATTATCATTATATACTTAATTCAATTGCGTTTATGAGCTCTTGAATGTATTCTTGTAAAAATACTAAAAAACGTCATATTTTTCCAATATAAAGATTGATGTGCAATATACATAACATAATATTATATATAATTTTTAATAGGACTATCATCGGCGTTTCATAATTTATTTGAATAAAATATCAAACGTAAAGACAAATATATATATTCTTCGAATTCAATTTTTTTTTGAAAACCATTATTAAATATGGCGATAAATTTGAAGTATCAATTAATCTGAACAAATTACCTTTGTTATTTCCTTGAAGATCAGGTAATCCGCCTTCAAAAATACATATAAATATCAGGTTAACGACTTTATATATGTATTTTATTTGTTACCAATTTAAATGTTAATATTAGAATATCTATCAGGATATTGTATTAGAGATGTACGTGTAATTAAATCACGTTATTTCTTTTTGAATATCCCGTAGTAACTTAATTACATTGTCGACAAATTTTAATTCTGGAAAAGCGTAAAAAATCACTTACAGTTGATATTCGTATACACGAAATAGAATGCATCAGGACCACTGATTTCTTCTACATGGAAGTATAATAAAATTGTTTATATTTTAAAGTATTTAATCATGTTCCGTATATTATAATTTATTGTAATTAAAACGTAAATCGATAAAATAGATTAAATGTTTTTGTTAGTTATGAAATAATGTCGCTCATGTTTGTGAATAACCTAATTAAAATATAATTGTACTAGGTAATACTGCTTTTCATTGTCTTACATAAACGATTTAAACAAATTAATCCATGACAATACTAACCATGCATTCCACTATATCTTTTAATTTGATCTATATGATGATTTTATATTCACATAAAAGTTAATAATATAAGAAAACACATATTTGGACAGAATTACATTAACTTCATTTATGTATATATATATATATATATATATATAATATAAAATTTACAATATCATAAAGAACAATTTCAAATAAAAAACATATATTCCATTATATATATTTACTTAAAATATTCTAAAATAAAAATTGGAAAACTTTAACTCAAAATGTACAGAAGTATTATGTATAAGTTGTATGATTCGTAGCCTTGAGATACTATCCGAATTACTGACGTCAGAGAAAATTAAAATCAGTGAAATGGAAAAGTAGAACTACTAACTTAAAGCTTTTTTCTTTTATAAAATCTAAATATCTCCAATGACTGGAAAGTATTGAGTATTCCATTCGCAATGTTATCATAATATGTAATTGGCATAAATTTTTATAATGAATTCTCAATAATCTGACAATGGAAATATGAATGGCGTTTAGTTGTCAATAAAATAATAATATTTATCATAACATATATCGTTTGTTGAATGTTTACTGAAATTTTATAAAATGTGCATTTTTGAATATTATGAGTATTAATTAATATTTTCTGTTAATGCTTTGTTTGCGTTTAGATTAATTGTTTAACAGGAATAAACAATTTATCCCCTATTAAAGTGATACATCGATATATTTTAGTTTAAATTATGTTTAACTTCTACAAAACATTATTTTGATTAAGATATATAATTGTTAAGATTTACAAAAAACGAAATTGTAAAAGTAATATAAGAATGTGGAGAGTCAGGTAAAACAAATATTTAAGAAATAAAAAAAAATATATTGTATTGTGATAAGTTAAAGTAAACAAAAAATTTAATTTACTGGATCCACCTTTCAGCTGTCCAAATAGGACATTAATGCATAAATATAAAACAAGGCTAAAAAATTTAACAGGCATCGGGCTTACATATAAACAATTTATAATATCAGTAAGTTTTATTAAAGCCTTTGGAATATCGAAGTTAATCATTCATCTAAGCATATAATAAAATTACTGCTTTGTAATTCAAAATCATGTATTCGAATAATTAAAAGCGTAACAGTGGAATGTTTTTCAAAACGAATTATATTTTAAAATTCTTTCGGTATTTAGAAATAATACGTTATTTATATCTGAAAAAGATCTCATAATCCCTCATTTTGTATTTCTTCTAAGAGACGACGATATGACGAAAAAAAATTACAGACATCTTATAGCACTAAACTTTCTGTCTAAATTTATCAACTAAACTTTTTAAAAATTAGTGGAGTAGGTTTAGTGGTAATCGTAAACTAATATCCTCACATTAAATTTATAATGGTTTATAAAATACAAATAATGGTTATACTTACATAAACATTCTAAATCAAAATTAAAGAATAAAAGAAAATTATACGAAATGAAATGTATATGTTTGGCGTTACATATTTAATTTTGTAATCGGATTAAATAAAAAATATATTTATTTAATACTTAGTGTTATGTTTTTTACGTTATAAATTTAGAAATAAAATTGAAAAAAATGGTATTATAAAAATATACATAAATTTTCACCAGAATAAATTATCATAATTAAATTTATGATTTTTGGTTCAACTTAAAATAATATTCTATAACTGTATTTCTATTGAGTAATATGTTGAATTGACCTACAGTCAATAAATAAGTGTGAAACAATTTCGATTTTTAATGTTTATAATGTTTTATTTAAATAATGTGTGTATTTATATTGAACGACGGACGCAATAAAATAATATTTTTTTGCGGAGGAAATAACGGAATCATTAATCATTTTCTATGTAAAAAACAGGCACACGAAATGTAATCATTTAATATTAAATCAATTAATAAACATGATTTATACCGTAAAAAGTATAATATTTCATGTTATTTCTATAAATTGATACTTTCTTACTTATACGAATTATTTAAATCGAATTTACCATTAGCGTTCAAATTTCGGATAGTTATAATTGTAACAATTATGATAGCGAAACATGCATTCATACATTTAGAGGAAGCCATGTTCGTTGTATATTATTTCACCTTAACTGACGTTTAATTACAATAAAATTATACTGACTAGGCTAGATTCGATAATTTTCAAGAACAAGTAGTCTCGAATAAATAATAGGTAAACCATATATCACTGTTTGTTTAAATAGAAAATTATTGTCTATGTAGTTGATAATTACAAACGACTTTAAAAATTAATTATCTACAAAAAAAATTATATTACGGTAATGTTATATCGAAAAATATGGTTTCTACGAAGCCAAAGCATTGACGTTCGTGTTTACTCGAATTTATGCAACAGCGGTTTCCTGTTTATTTTTTCTGTTGCGAAATATCGGCGTTCTAGCGACAAGCACGCTGTTTCGCGAAATATCTTACTAATAATATTTGTTAAGAAAATTTTTCCGTTTAAACATTTTAGGCTGAATTGTAATTATTCGCTCGCAAAGGGTTTAAAAAAAATTGTTATCATTTTTTCTAGGTTAAACGAAAATTGTAAATCGCGATAAAAAATGGTCATTGGGTGCCGATTCCGGTCCTACAAATATGACGGTTGCCCGATCCAATACGCGAGGGGTGTACTACGCGTAGTTTTCGCCGTCGGCGAGCGAATTATTTATTGACGTCGTCGCCTTTCCTCGACGTCAACGCGGTCACGTAAAATAGCGCGTATTGCACCACTTTCGTAATGTGACTGGACACCGGGCACTCCTCTCACACGAAACGGTCGACGTTGTAACTGAGCATCTGATGGTCATCGCTAGTGTACGTGACTATTGTCGGTTGTCACGTGGCCATGGGCTGTCAGATGATACGTTATGCGGACGAAGAAATGAAATGCGCGCCGCAATAATACCGTGGGAATAGTTTTGTTTATTTCACGAATGAAAAATACACGCAGCATGGACGCTATAGGCAGTCGGACGCACGGAAAATGGACGAAACACGTCGGGTTTCGTCACAGCCTTCCTCCCATCACCATTCCGGACCAGTTGTCCGGGACCCGATGACCGCCTATTATAACCGCCTACGGTTTATATATTAAACGCTTAGACGGCGGTCGCTAATAAACAACGATTATTTTCATATATTCATTTTCGACGTATTTTTTTCGTGACGCCGGTATAACGTTATCCCGTCACAATAATTTCGACTATTCGACGCCATTATGGTAAATAAATGTAACTACGTTTTTAACGAAATTAAAGTTACGGTAGTTTTCTGTATATTTCCCTTTAGATTTATTGATAATAGGCTAATATTATTCGTATAAAAATATCGATAAATAGTTAACTTATTTAAACGAAAAACATTATGACTAACTCATTAGTTTTCGGACGTTTTACCGAATTTAATTACATTAAATTTAATTACACATTTCGAGAACGTCGACCGAGTTGATTTCGTTTAATTTATTAGAAACTTAACCGAAATTTCCGAAAAATTCGTGCGTTTTTTTTTTTGATACACAATTACAAAATGTATTTAACGTAGGCCTTTATGTTTGTATAATCCAATGTTGATCGGAACGCTTAGAATTATTTTACCGAAGGAGACAAATACAATATTAGGGCGCGAATTCGCGGAATTTTTTCGCACCGTCGTAAGGAGAAAACGGCCATTTCCATTTTCCACCAAAAATGAATTCGGGCACCCGAGCCACTTAACTCCGACGACATTTCGACAAATAATTACGTAGACGCTACAAAAGTGCACCGATATCCGCTTTACGCCGAGTCGCGTACACTCGAAACTTGATACATATTTACATTGGTCCGTTAACCTTTTTTGACTTAAAACTTAGTGGGCCCGTTACGAGACCTTCGGTCAAAATAACATTATTCGACGCCCGTTTCAATATTACGGCGCCCATATACACGTACAATATCTGAAAATTTACGGATATTTTTTCGATTTTACGTAAAATATATATAGGTGATTTTGGTATTTACATTTACTACGTTGTTGATATTTATTCAACAGCGCGACATATTTTTTTACTGTAGAGTATCTGTATTATATAGTTAACGCCATTCCTAACAAAAATTATAGCATACCGTTAATTTATTCGCCACATTATCACAAACAATAATCGTTTAATAAGTTTTAAATCGAAATGAAATTCGGAATATATACACTCAACTTTAACGACTTTCCGACAGTAGTAAAAAAAAGGTCTTATTAATTTATAAATATGTATCAAATGACCACTAAATTTTAATTGAACGTGACTTAAAAAACCTAAGGAATACATTTTATACGTACAAGCATTTTGAAATACAATTTAATAAACGTGTATCTATACGTAGAATATATTAATTGTACAAACGCGATTGAACTATCTTAGTACGCGATTGAACTATCTTAGTACGCGATTTCTTGTTTTATATTTTAGTTTTCATTCCATTACGTTTTTTATTAATAGTTTTGTGACTTTAAGATTTTGATTTTGAACGTAATTTCAGTTTTCAATAATTCAGATTTCGTTTCCGATTCGGCGTTAACGTTTTTTTACCGACGAGTATATTTTTAATTAGGCGTTGAATACCGATTTCGATAATTTATGAATCTAATATTCCAATGTTGCCTTGAATTTGAGTAATAACTTTTCTCACTTTTATTTAACGAATTCGTATAAATAATAATAATAATTAACATGAGAATTCCCTTGCCAATGAACCTATAACTTAAGAAATCAACACGTTCGGCCTATAAATATACAATGGATAAATTGGATTGTATTAATAATACTCTAAAATTAATCGTTAATACTCTTTAAGAAGTATTTACTTAGAAATAGAAAAGTTAAACATGAAAAATTACCAACTTCCAAATATTTTTGCTTCATATATGATATATAGAATATTGTCAAATGTCAAATCCTATGTAAATATTTAGCTAAACCGTATAATAATTGTATCGCGTTGTATGTATAAAATGTATATTGAAGTAACGAATATTTGTCCAAGTTAATTACTAGATTATAAAGGGTAACATTGAGAAAACTCTAAAAATGATAAATTACTATTTGCATAGATCATTAATTTTAATCAATATAACAAATGAATAGAATAAACCCAGTGTTGAATGGTATCGAATAAAATTTTAAGAAAAATGAAGCCAAAAAATGACTACTCGTAAATGGTTCGGAAAAAAATATATTTCCTAGACGCGTAAAAATGAATAAACGATAACACGAATTTCCGCGATATATTATACGACCGGAGTTCATTTATATACGATGTTGTTTCTTTTCTGGATCACATTGGTGGGTTACGAAACATACGTCCAAATCGCAGAGCGAGCCGGAACGTATTACACGATACTAAGCTGAAACGGATCAGATACAAAACGAAGGGGCCAAAAGTAAGTGCCGATTAGTTCCCATAGAGGTTTAGGCCAGTGAAAAAAAACCATGAAATCTAAGTATACCAAATTGACTAAAACGCGTATATTTCTTGGCCACGAATAATTTTCGACGTTTAATATAATAAACAATATACCGATGTATTACATAATTAGGTAATTACTTTTTTGCTATGTATAATTTTAGTGTATTGTAACTAAAGCCATCCAATGACAATATAGCTTAATTTGAAAACAAAATATTTTTATCGTTTTCTATAGCGTATTATAAAATTTCACTAATAGCAATTAGGAGGCTTTCTCGTTTAATCGATATATCCGATATATAAATCACCTAATCACTTACACAATTCTTCTCTGTTCGCTAATTTTTATTTACTGTATAAGTCTATAATTTTCTTCGTGTTACTTACGTTTTCGGTAACCCATTTTTAGTGACCTCCCTAATACGCATAGTCTTTATGACCAAATACAATCTCTATATATTTATATATTATAAACGTGACGATTCTTCGCTACCGATTTAACGTGTATGGAGACAGGTTATTATTAGAAAATCGAAATTAAGTCGCGCACGCAACAGCGGGAAAGAAAATTGAACGTATTTCGGTAATTAAATTACAACACCGAAAACGCCCAGAATCGGTACGATAGTAGACGTTCGGCTATTGTTATTCAAAGTCCCATTTGTTATCGCTTTCAAAATAAATGTAGATCGTTCCGGACGCCGAACATTCACAAAAACACGTTATACTTTTACAAAAAAATATGGATCGGTAGAAACAACGTTCCACGAACGGCAAATACAACACACCGTTAAATGAACGCATGTCCTTGGGGACATTTGACGCGACGTAACTTTTTCACAATCACGGCGATCGTGGTCTTTTTTCTACTTATACGCCATACGGTTATCTTTCTATACGTTTCTGTATTAAGAAACGTTATACATACGCGCGTTAATTTACGGTATATGTTTGATTACATTCTACAGTGTTACACAGTGTACAATCAGTGTGTACGAGAATAATTATAAAAGGAATAAACTGGTTTGAGATAGTATAAGTTTAGAAAGTAAAGAGATAATATATGATAATAATTATTAATTTCCTCTACTTGAAAAACCATTCGCTACACTACAGCCATACTGTATATGCGTATACGCGCGTAATACCTTATAGCTATGTATGAACTATAAAATTCTAAACAAATCGTTATTTTAACTTTGAACGAAAGTATTATATATGACAGGTAAAAAGATACAAAATATAAAAAATGTAAATACAGTTTTAAGTTTATAACCGAGCCGAATACACCTAGTGTTTTGTATATGTATATATATTCAATCGTGATAAAGTATAATAATAAAAAGTTTAAAACGTTAGGTAATAAACGAGAGATTTTTTATTGCTACACAAAATTTTGAAATACGCACACGCAATTGCAAACATAATATTATCAACTTAATCGTAGAATTGTTAATTATGATAATAATTTTGTTTTAACGATCGTATTACGAAAGAAAACTGAGGCAATAATAATAATTATTTAGTATATCGACGAATTATGAATTGTCCTCGGGATTATAATTAATATCATAATTATAGTCTTGATTTGACGCGGATGCAAATGCTTGTGTGTTGACATTATAATAAGGATACTGCTCCGGATTATATTCAACTGAAAAAAAATATTGTAAAATATTGGGACTAATTAAAAGCGAATTAAAAACGAATATTACCGTCCCTTAATTAGTTACACGACGATGAAATGAAAAAAAAATTTCGTAATTTCTTAATTATAACGAAAATTTTTTTATTATCCGACCTTTATCGCTATAAACCGACAATACCGTAATTATAAGATAAAATTGTGAAATTAGTTTGGGAAATGTAAAGAGCTGGTTATAAACAACGATCATAAAAATGAATTTTTATATAGCTATTACGATTTCTAAGAAACATTTTTTTATTTCCTTAATGCAAACAACGAACGGAAGATGTTTGATTTAGTAAGATTTTCTAATAAGTCTAAATTTTATATTTTGATTTTACGTTGTCCGAAAAGTATATTTTTTTTTTTTAATTTTTATACCGGATACTAAAACAATTTTGGACGTTGTTACGTAAAATGAATAGAAAAAAAAATTCGGAACAAAATCTTTGGCCATTATGAAAGCGTGGAAAATATTCTAGCGCGTAATGAACAAATTGGGAAAAAATTAACGTCGTTAAACGCTCGACGGAAAAGTGTATTTATTGTAACGTTCGTCATTACGTGGTTGGTTTAGGTCAATGTCAAGCCGGTTAGATGCCACGCCGACATTGTTTGGGTCTTCTGAGCCAAATGGCAAGTTAACGTTGTAATTCTCCGTAGACCATTGTGAATCGGAATAAACTAAAAACAAACGATAAAACGAATATTAAAATACGTTAGAAACCGATTATCTGTAAACTAAGATTCAGTGTGTTATTTAGTTGTCACAGCTCAATGAAGTGAAAAGGTAATTTTTAAATAATCAAAACGTAACGATAAAGAACTTTTTGTCGTGTACGCGAATTACAACCGTATATTTGTGGTGTAGATTTAAAAACTATTATATTTGTATATTGGAAAACGTATATTATTTTATATTAATTCGTTATCTATCCGCTGTAATTGTATATAATTCTTGGGCTATGATTATAAAATACGCGTAAAATATTTTTAATTCAAATTACAAAAATTTCGAGTAGTCGAAAATATCTATTTTTTAAAGTGAAAAAACGTTTTTGACGTTTTGAAATTTTCCAATACGTTTACGAAACCGTCGTACTATTCTGTGATAATATAATTGTTTCGGGACGAGTACACGTTTCGAATTTACATTGTTCGAAAAGCTTAATTAAAATGTTTCTACAATTCGTAATTTGCTTATATTGCGCACTAGTCATACGTATACGTTGTCGCTTAATAGTAGTTGTGTAACAAAGAGAGAGAAAAATTATTATATCGAATTATTCGTCATTACTCGGGTGATTTAGATCCAAGGGGCCCGCGACGTTGGAACTATTTTGACCCGCAGCGTACGTGTGCGACAAAGATAACTGTGCATTCCAATTCTCCGCCGAGCCATGTACACCCGAATAATCTAGAACCGTAAACGCACGACGAGAATTAAAACGTATCGCGCTCGATTAATGAATCTATAACCTATAAATGAATATTCCCGAACTAATTATAGCTAATATGAAGTTTTGAAACGGTAAATAAGCGATAACACGTTCGTTGTTTATATGAATTCGAACGATCTTTATGAGCGTTATACTACAGTCTTTACTGGATTCCACGTTTATCTTTGTAATATTGCGAACCCGAAGTATTGCGCGGAACGAATTTTTTTAAATTAAAAACGTAAACGTGTACGTTGTTTTACATTTATTCGTTATCGTAAGTAACCGTTCAGAAATACTTGTTCCACAAATAAGATTAAACTATTTTAAACGTCCGGAATAATGGCTAATCGAACGGGACAACTTGGTTTAACGTTAATTACGTAAATCACTCGACGGCTACGTTAATTATATTATATCAGTCATCAATACTTAGCGGTTGGTTTAGATCGTGGTCGAATACAATCTTGGTCACAGGATTGGTGTGACCTGAAGCGGACGCCATTCCCGACGACGATGGATTGATATCCTGACTAGGTTTCGGACCTCCTTCGCCGGCATTTGCTGCGGACAATAATATTGACAATTATGCCTGGAAAATCGTATTTACCCGCGAATGTTAACTAGGCGAATTGAGCCAAAATTCGTTCGAATTTGTTGTTTGTCATATTTCTACGGAATTATAATCATTTTTTGAAGGGCAATTACGATTAAAAAAACGCCAGTCGTCGCTATTATCGAACCAACGTAATTTTTCGATGTACGCGCGTAATAACGACGTATATACTTAAAATTCCGATTTAAATTCGTTATTTAAAATTTCTATTTGGGCACATTCCATTTTTATTTTGAATTTGACGCGTATATATTCGATCGATGAATAGTTTATAACAGATCTTCGTCCGATCAATCGTGTGGATACGACAAATGTTCAACCGAAGTATAAAATACTAAAGGCGAACAGGGAGCTGTTTAAATATCGTTACCGATTATCGACGAACAGCGCGAATCGTGGCCGTGAATATATCGCCGTTGCCGTTTTAATTATTACCTGGTTGGTATTGGGCGTTGAGTAACTGAATGGAGGCGCCAGTGCCATTTTGGTTAGAGATAAACGCGTTTACCGTCGATAAGTTATACATTTCGCAATAGTTTTCCGGTCCAACAACGCCGGAAAGAACTACGAAAAAATTACACGATTGAGTAACGATTTTGACCAGAGTAAATGGCCGTTAAATAAAACGTGCCGTACGCGGCAAAAGGGCGAGCGCACGTTACGGCGGTGCCGTGTCGCGGAGGATCGATTGTCGCGACGGTGAACGTAAATAATGAAATACAATCGACAAACAAGCGTCCCGTAACGGCGACACCATTACGCGGTCTTCGACGGTCGACGAATTAAAAGTAGAAAAATCGCTAAAGCGACGCGACGGCTAGCAGCATGGGTCCGCTGTTTACGACGTACCCCATAATGGAGCGACATGCAGGGGACAAAATCGTGATTGAATTACGTACGTAATTCGAAAACTATTACGTAGGATTCGACGCGTTAATTTCAAAAATTTCTGAAAACAAATACGACGGTAACATGAATTACGTACAAACGCGCGTACGTTAATAAATCGTTAGTCGATGTATTTTCGTTAGGTATTTCCGCTCAAAAATCCATTTCGTTTGTCGAGTAATATTCGGCTCTAATTATAATACGTACCGACATAATGTTTAAAGTTTTGAAGTAGATAATCATAGTATTCTTTTTCAATCGCTAAACATTTACGTAAAAAATATTGTTTATTACGTCGTAGTGACGAACGTTAATTACGATAATTATTGTCTTTATATTTACTCGTATTTTGTAATCGGCCGTATATGGTCTATCAATTAATCGTATAGTTTTATCGAAGAAACCATACGGCGTATTCCGTGTTTCGCTTACCGAACAAATTGGAATGTTTAAAATTTGCTTTAATCCAATACGAATTAGACAATGTCGGCGATTTATTATTAATTTGGAAAAAAAATATAGACGCGTGTACATATGCGCACGTAGTTTCTGTCCCGTGTCGAAATACGAGTAAAAAAATTACAATAACATTCGGAACGTAAATTGTTAATTTCGTTACATACTATTCATACTCCTCTGAGAAACTGTTCAATATTAGAAACGAAAAATAACAACGGTTAAATCGCGTTCTAATCATTATCAGTTACGTTAGTCGAGTATTGAGCTCGAGCTAAAATTACTCTATACGGATAAAACGACATATATTGACGATACGATATTTCTGACCGTAAACATAATTCGCGACACGTGAAGTAAAAATGTACGCGACGCGAACATTCATATTAAATAGCACTGTTCGCGGTTTGTCTGATTACGTGACTTGTAAAAATAATTTTGTTCGACGTAAATTCCGATTTGGTCGAACGCGAATATATATTTCCACACTTCGTTTCGTTCCGACAAAATATTTAATTAATTTACGTCGTTTAGGAGAGCTAACTTCAAAGTAATAACGAAACGTATTTTATTTAGGAAAATATACGTCTACGATTTACTCACCAACATTGTAATATAAATTATACAGCGCTGTCTTGGAATCGTTGATGCCTAAAAACAAACAAAAACGCAATAATAAACACTTCGTTTCTTATGTTTATATTATTGAAATGTCGATATTTAAATAGATTAATTATAAGAAATATATTATCGACGATTTGGTTCATTCAATATGTACTTATATAAATAAAATAACTTACTATTTAATTTTAAATTGAAAAAACTGCCTATAAAAAAAATGTATTTTTAAAAACACGTTTTTTACAATGTACTTTTATTTTATTTACGAGGCTTAAATTATTACGTTGGTTTACGATTTTTAAACATCTCAAAACTTAAACGAAAAATACGATATTAGGATGTTATAGTTACTTTCACACGTAATTTTATTCTGGTAGTTTGAAATTGGTGGTTTGGCATATTTGTTGGCCCCTATTACGATAGCAATTATTTTTTTTATTATAAACATCGTGTACGCGCAATTATTTGTCGATAATTTCGATTGTATGCGTGTATACCCTAAGCCTTGATTGTGATCTTAGACGTTTTTTCTACCACAAATAATATTTGTACCGAATTTAAGTTTTTTGTTTAAAAAACACTTGGAGCGAATATGGAAAAACCTTTGCATTAGACTACACATGTATTCAGCGTACAATATCGCTATAAATTCTCGTAAGTAATCGAACGACTGTATTTGCTTTTTGGATACAAGCGATCGTGTATTTAGCGGTTCGTACTATTTCTTTAATGATATCAAATTTTCTCGACGTTCGGATCGTATGTTAACGTGAAGTTGGACTTTTCGGGGCGTAAGCATAATAATAATACCATTTAAATATCGTATTATCGAAATCGATGTATTTATAAAATTGAAGCGCACTTGCTAAGTAATTCACACACCACTGCATCGGGCCTAGGAGCTTGTCATCATACACTAAAAGAAAAGAAAAAACGGTTCCGTTTAAAGGATATCGTTATCGAAAACGATTACCTCGCCAAAGGTTAATAAATATTTAATTAAACTCTAATAACGCTACATACGAAAAATAGGCATTTCGTAGAGGTAATGGAAATAGCGACGCAAAATATCTAAAAAAGAAAAAAAATCGTCGTAATCCGACGTTTGGCTATATAAGAACATTTTAGCTTCCGAAATCTACTATTTTTAACTGTAAATATTTTAATTGAGGACGAAATATAGGTCATTATTCGAATTAAAAATTACTTTTATTTCTGCCTTGTATATTACGTAGAGTCACTAGAAAAACGAAAATGAATTATTATTTCATTAAAATAAGTATGTTTCGAATAATTTATGTTTCTATAAATTCGAAGTCGATTTATATTAATTAGTAATTTCGTCAACAAGGGTGTTTCCATTTGAAATTGTCAAACTAACCTATACTAGAAACATCACCTTAACATAGTGGAATAATTCGTACTAAATTACTTACACCCCTTATATGCATGGTCGAATGCTTCTACGCCATCAAAAGTTCCTACGAAATTAGAATATCATATTAAAATAAATATCGATTTATATATAATTTGTAGGTTATACGATAGTGTGTACTCTTTTATCGTTTATTTTTATCTATTTTCACCGATGAGCATTTAAAAAAAAATTATATTATACCTTCGTATGACAATTTTAACTACAATTTTATAACGTTATATGTATATATATATATATACAGCAAACAAAAACTACTAATTAAGTATGGGCCATATTTACTATTCATTTTTCCGAATCCCGTGATTTGATCTAACAGGATTTGTATAAAAATCATTAATACAAATAGTTAACGGATATTTCGCGTGAAAATATACTTTTTTATAATTGAATACGTTGCACAGTTATAACTAACTACTTTGCTACTACGAAACACATCAATTTATAGAATGTACGATATTTCAATATTTTAAGCGCTTTTAATTTTATTTATATTGTCGAATTGAATTAGCGAAAAATTTGACCAAATGTATACGTTAAAACGAACTATTTTTATTCAGGTGCTTATATATGACACGATACGGTGTATATATTAGAAATGTTTTTCGTAGTCGCCAATTATCCTAATCTATTCTATATAACAGCCACACCGAAAATCAGTATACAGAAAGTGGTAAACAGATGTCGTTCAATATTTAAAGTATCCGTTAATATAATACGACTGCGTGAAACAAATAGAAAATTCATCGCCTGCAATAATGTCAACACGACCGTTGACACGTTTACCGCATACGATCAGGTGACATTATTTTTTGTTACACTGACCCACAGACGGTCATGTAAACGATTCGTAACAGTGTATCCATAAAACCATACGTAATATATAAGCACGTTTGGCTGTCTACGACTCAAAACGTAGAGATTAACCCGACTTAAACAAGTATTAACAATATTCGGACGTATTTATCGAACGCGTTTTTAGTTACACTTATATGTTCGTTTAGCTAAAGAACTCCGCCAATTTTCGGCAATTTTGTTTTTTTATACGTTTTGTACGGATTACCGGGTGAATGACGTAGTAATATTTTTCGAAAATAAATAACCCATATTCGTACTTATACAATCTGAAACGAAAACATGTATTATTAGTAACGTATCGTCGGCGTTGACGTTGCGATTACGCAATATACAACACTAATAATAATCGGAGACCTGTGTCAAGTTTACAGTACGCTATTGGTCCCAATGCTTCGGAAAATTCTAAAACAAAAATGTGTATCTATTACGTTCGGTCCGAGTAAATTGTTCGCAAACGACGATCTGGCCAAATAACTATAACAGCGTTCCTTGAATATAATGTCGCGGAACAGCGAGATTTTTACGCCGGACAATTTAAAAACGTTTTATAAACGGATATATTGAGATATAGGCGTTATAAAAAAATTAACGCGCGACGAAATGTACATTATAATAGGAAATACGATGATGGTTATTTATCGGGTTTTTAATCGTTATATTCGTGTAACGTTTTACGCGTTGAAACCCATTCGTAACGTACATATGACGTCGGTATCCAATAATTACCATAAACCTTTAATATTTCTTTCAGCATGTAATCGTAATATTTTTTCGCCGTTCCTAAAAGAATTTATAAAAAATATTATACGTTCCATTCGTCGTTGCGAACTTTATATATTTATGTATATCCAACATTAAACTCTACAATACAAATTTATTATCCGTGTATATATATATATTTGTGAAATTAATATGTATCAATTTCTTTAAACGTAACGCTTAATATTGTATTAATTTTCAATATTACGAACCGCATGAAAAATAATTACGCGAATTATGTTCGTAAAAATGTATATATCGGCTTGTGCTTAATTTCAAAAAAATGTATAACATTCTTAAAGGTTAAAATTGACAACAAGTATATATTGGCGATTGGCAAACAGGTTGCCGTTACATTCTGGAGCGGAATTGTTATTCCTATATCAGGTTAATAAAAAAAAAGTAACATACCATTAATATTCCTTCCTTGAGCTATTTAAAACATAAAAAAATAACCGTTAACGTAATCCAATAGACGCCCGACTTTCCGCGATTAATTCAATTTGTTTATTTTGGAAGATCGTCGAGCCGTAACTATATACGCGTATCGGCGAACATTTGCATTCGCGTTCGGTGTTTCGTAACGTGTTACACGGCCGATGTAAAACGCTGTCGCGGGAAGTCGGAAATTAAATGTAGACGGTTCGTACTATATTTGACGGGTTACGAGACGAGTTGAGTCAGCGACGTTTAGAGTCGTTATGGAAACAAATGTGGGTCAGGAGGAGGAGTGTGAGAGGAACGTTAAAGAGTCGGATAGATAGTATATAGCGAGTTTAGCTGAGGTAAGTGAACGGACGATAGAACATCGAGACATATAGACTCGCATTCGACTAGTGGCGGTTAACGCGTAGCGTATGTCGAAGGAAAAAACGAAGCTACGAATATAATTTACGCACTTAAATTATAGAACGCGTATTCGAAAGATTCTGTAGGAAGATCTTCACCTAAAACATAACAAAAGATAACTAATAAACGTTCGATATTTATACGTCGCCAATTAACCGTAAATAATTACGTAGCTACAATAAATATCACGCGTAATTAATAATATCAACTTATTATTTCGATCAACGTATATCCGTATTAAATTACGTTAGACTTTCTTACTTTTGAAACCAGCTTTATTCATTAAGTCTGAAAATTTAAACGTTATAGTAGTTTGACGCCGGGCACGTCCGTATTATTGTTAGACGTCGAAACGTTATTTCTTTCGTCTCGATTTCGTATGGTAAATATAACGCGAACTTTTTCGCCTTTACGTATCTAAAATCGAATGTTAAAATAATTGTGGACGCGTGGAATCGTTATACGAGTTCATCGACATCAGTGGCCACGAGTTCGTTTCGATTTTATTCGCGTATATACGGACGCCGTTGTTATTATAATTATAATCCGTCGTTACGCTTAATAAAGTTTAAATAAACTTTTCGAAATAGTGGAAAATAAAAATTTATTTACTCTTGCATTTTGAGATATCTCTTCCCTTATATGGCTTATCTAACGTTTCTAAAATAATAATCAGTGTATGGTTACCACTATGTACAATGTACATCGTATATTCTAACACGGTTCTTAACACTTTCGTAATCACGTTCGGCGTAAGGTACGATTTGAAACATTTCGTACCTAAAAGCCAAACTAAACGTTTAACGTTTAAGCGTTACGTGACGTGTGTTTAACATTTAAATTTTATATCAGCCTATACGTGATGGAAGATAAATATTAACAAATAGATGTCTGTGTTTGTGAAATATCGGTAGGTACAGAAAATAAATTATATACCAAAATAATCGATACACCAGTCATATGGATTCATCAATATGCCGTCTCGATAAACTAAACATTATACGATTTTATGTTAGTTTATTATAATAGTTTCGTACGTAAGTTTCATCCTAACTTTGCGCAATTTATAAGAGCACGTTTAAAGTATCGATAGAATTACGTACCGTCTAAGGCTGCCTTGAAAAGGTGCTCTATATATGCACGTAGAATAACTAAACATTTACAAATTATTTTTCAGAATATTTAAAAATTATTTATAAAATTACGCTCAATATTTATAAACCGCGCGCACTTATATTATTCCACGTTTACGTTACTTAAGTATCATATTCGAAAAACACGGAATACCAAATTATTTATTAACTACGGTATCTACAAGTTTTTTAAAAAAAATACCTGTGTTTTGGTTAAAGAGGTAAGCCGCATTGACTAGCGAAACGAAAATATATTAATTAGCTTGTTCGGACGTATATTTATCGTGTATGTCAACATTTATTTAAATATTTAAATATTTATACGGACGTAAGCCGTCTTAAACATTGTCGATGTATCCAACTCTAAAATCATCGTTACGATAATTTATTTAAAAATATTATTTACCGATTCTGTTCAATTTATTGTTTTTAAACGTCGTTTAATAAATTAATTTGATTAAATACGCGCGTCGTGGAATACGCGATTTTTAAAATTCATAATAATACGACGCACTACAGTATTGGCGTTACGCTGATTATTTAATTCGTCGACAAAGTAGAATTTATTAGGCGAAATATTATTATTACTCAATAATATAAAAGGTGCCACGAGGCGACTTACTATTAATGTTATTATATGCATATGTGAACGCTTCGATAGGATTAGAATTTACTACACACACAGTAATCAATAAGTTTATATGGCACAATATTTCGTCGTAATTCGTATTTAAAATTATTAAATTTAATATACGTTATAAGTATATTTATATCGGGAAGAAAATATATTATTACTAATAAGATATTATTGCTATCGTATTTGTATTAGGCAGTTAAATAACAATAATTTATTCTTATAAGTTCTAAAAATATAATCGTGTTTACAATAATACTCACATTCTATCCCTCCATAATGCTTGATTTGATCTAGATGATGATTTTGACATATGTGTCAAATTATTATTAATATATACAAGTAAATAAGTACTAAACAAGTGTTTAACTAATAATACATTTAATTCTGATATATATATATATTATATATATAAGAGTAAATTATAATTTAAAAAATAATCAATAGACTTACGTAAACATTCTAAAAAAAAAATTGAATCGTTAGTGATAAATATTTAAATTACGTACGAATATATAATAGAATATATTTACTTAAAATACGTTTATTATAATTTTAAGTTATAACGAATAAAATATGTATGTTATTAATGTATAATCAGTGTTTTATTTTCTATATTTGTAACTAATAATAAATTATTGTTATAATACAAACTGGGACAATTTTGTTTATTATTTATTTAAACGAAGTATATATATTTTAATATTTAATTATAACGGGTCGATTATAAAAAAAGAAATTCGCTACGTGTTCCTATCTAACTGTATCCCGAATGATTTACTTGACTCAGTGTAATAAACATTACGTAAAAGATAATAATTTACGCAATTTCTTAAAATCAAATTTCTCTTGTTAAAAGTATAAATATTACTCACTATTAGCGCTGGAATTATCGAAAACAATTATTAAAAAAAATAGAATGACCGGTAAAACGTTCATATGTTTAGTGGACACCATGTTTATTGTCTTATACTAACACCTAAACTAATACAAAACCAATACTATATTTCACGGCGTCTAATCGAGGTAAAACGAAATTCGCGTAAATGTAGTGTTATGTAAATAATTGGAATATCAAACGTTACTATTGATTTCGACAAATAAATATCTCGATTATATTAAATTTATAGTATTATCGTAAATTATCAACACATTTTTTAGAAAAATGAATATTTCAATGTTTTACGTCAAATAATTTTTTTAATCATTGACGAAATATCGGTAGTTTAATCGATTTATAGATTAATATAGTTTATAAAAAAAAACATCATTTTCGAACTCGAAATAATTAAGTTTCGGATGTTTTTACCATTGCGGTGTATATATTATGGGCCAAACTGATTACTATCAATCGTCAGTTATTTTTCACGAAATTCCGTAATTTTAGATTATATCTGTTCTTAATAAATATCAATATAAAGAAGTTTAGTGAGGATACGTTACACAACGAAATGTTCACATACCAAATAAGACAATACTTTTGAAAAACGATACGTTTCGCTAATTCTTTTACAATTGTTAATTCGTTAAAATCAGTAGCCATTTGTTAAGAAAGGAATACGTATAAGCTATCTGTACCTTCAAATTTTAAAACTTCCGATCAACTAAATATTTGGATTTCTGACGTGAACATAAGATCTTTTTAAATCGTCGAATAAAGTAAATTTTTTGGTTTTTACGTTCTTTACGACGTCCTATGACAAATATGTCAGAAAATAATTGTGTTTCAACATTCATGATCGTAGAATTACCGGTTATTCTAAATTTAGCGTCAAAATAAAATATACTTATTCCGTATATTAATATGTCTTTAGTTAACGACAAACGTGTATTAAATAATACATTGTAACGCGTAAAATAATCACGGAAATCCGCCGCAAAGTAATTTATTAATTGTTGGAGGCCCTTTCGTGTAAACGGTATGATTCAACTATGTTTTTGGACATAACTTAGCGTGTTTTATGTTTTTCTTACAAACTTACAATGTTACAGTAATCAAACGATTTATTACGTTTTACATTTATATAACGTCTATCTTTCGGAGAAGTTTCACATTACAAGTACCTAAAATCTGATCCCAAATATATAAATTCTATAATGAGTTTATAAAACGATATATAATAATATTTACACGAAAAGCCTCCCAAAATGCGATTACTTATAAATACAAATTAATTAGCCCGTATTTACACTATAATTGGACCGATTTAAGAAAATATAATATGTATTTGATTTTGTTATTGAATAGAAATTTGAATACATTATAATGTCGTGATTATATAAAACAATAAAATTGCTATATACGTTTAAGCTACATTATGTATAATCGATACACGCTGCATGTGGATGTATATAATACGTTTTATCGTATTAATTATCAGGTACTACTTAAAGAGCCTTTTTTTTTATCACGTTATCGGCAATACACTCACTGACCCGGAATGCCTGAAGGCAGTACTTCGGACCATGAGAACCCTAGGCTTTGAGGGGCAAGCCCCTTTACCCCGGCGCACCTTCTATTAGCGCTTGGCACTATTCAAGACGCGCCGTGGCACATGGTCGCGAAGACCATGGGTCGTCAGGATGG
>JAIPRN010001509.1:0-44415 GCA_025469175.1 Geopemphigus sp. TES_GeoC_2020
GTTATTATGTTTATACTTTTACGGTATCGATAAACCATCTTCATGGATATATAATATCAAGTGACGTATCACTTATCTATCCATTTAACTAAATATGTATCCATGTATGTGATAATAGGCGCGAGGGCTGGTGGCGGTGGCAGCAGCGCCAGTGCCGATAGACGTGGGGGTTGGTAGCGGTGTCAGCTGCGCCGGTACCGATAGACGTGGGGGTTGGAGGCGGTGGTAGCAACGCCAATGCGATTGATGTGGAGGTTGGTAGCGGGGTAATGTGTTCGAAAAACCGCGAGAAAAATGGTAGCGAATGAGTGCCTTATCTGTTTTTGACCTTGAGCATCGTTGCACCATGATTTTGTTGAGACGACGCGGTAGCGTCGAAAATACCTGGTCGTAACCGTGACGTCGTAAACGGAACAGATGATATTACGATTATGCCTTTACCGTATCCATCGACAATATTCAAGGATATATAATATCACGTGACATAATCACTTATTTATCCATCTATCTAAATATATATTAATATATGTGTGAATAGATGTGAATAGGTTTATATAACCACACACAGCCACATTTTTATTTACGTATAACAATCTTCTAAGACGAATAGCGCGCAAACCACCATAATCATGCGACAAACGTAGCAATTAATATAATATTTTTGTATGATACAAAATACGGTACCAATCGATGATATTCAAAGATATATAATATCACATGACGTAATCACGTGTTCATCTATGTATATATATATATGTGTGTGTGTGTGGTGTGTGTATATTTGTATGGATATAGATAACCATACATGGTCTCGTTTTTATTTATATATAATAAAGTTCCAAGATAAATGGCGGTCTAACTACCGTAACTATACGACAAACGTGGCAATTAATAATCACCAAAACTGACGAACAATGTTATTAGGACTAATTAACTAAATTAAAGAAACAAGTATTTGAAAATATGGCATAGCGCTTATGCGAAATGCACGCGTTTATTACTCACCTGCGTTTCGCGAATTGATTATTAAAACCACTCAAACGGTTATTATTAGATAGCGAACAATTTTGGCCGATTTATCGATTGAATTTAAATTAAACACAGTTTTCGCGCCGTTTTTTGTTGCGCACAAGTCAGACACTTGATAAAAATCAAAAATTACCGAATTTTTAATAATGGCGAATTATGACAGTCGTGCAAATAGGTTATGTGAACTCATTAAAAACTGGTTAAGTCATAAATAAACCAGTGCTACCAAAACAAACGGTGATGTCACGCCCTAAAGGGCGCCTGCGAAAAGTACGTGTTTAGTCACCTAGGGTACCGGTCAAAAACATGACATGAATTGTTCAGTTTATGCCCAAAAATTGATCGAATTTCGAATGTGTTTGGACAGTTGATACCCTAATGGTCCAATCCCTGATACCACGGTCCAATCGTCTTGAGATTTAATTTTGTTATTAAAAACTTTTAGTCGCCATTTTGTTCTTACATTTTCGTGTACAACGTTCATTTTGAATTCTTAATAGAAGCGTATGTTCATGTTCAAAAACCGAAATTCCTATGAACAAGAGTAGGCTCATGGCAATTTATTGTACGTTTTAAATACTATTTCTAAGATTGTTCACTCGCTTACACCGTGTACAAAGTTAGGGAATTCAACCGTAAAATGTTTATCGAAGTACGCTACGATTGTATTCATTATGTCCAATGAAAAAGAATAGTTGCTTTTTCATTTTATATACGTAAAAAAACTATTTAGGGCTAAGGGAACAAATTACTTTTTCGAAATGTTTAAATCAATATAGGGAAGTTAATTGAAACTTTGAACGTTCATCTTCGGACAGTTCGCACATATACATCGAAACTAACCGTAATAAAATAATCGTTATAAAACTGAAAAACGCCAATTATTCGTTTCGTAAACACTTGAAAGTGAACTGTAATGAAGGCTTCAAGTTTCCTCGGATCTAAACAAACAAACGTTGTGTTTGTTGTTGTCACCGAGAAAAGTATACATTTTGTAAATTTAAATAACAATATTGTAGTGAATAACATTTTATTACAAAAATCATGGTACGTTTTACGTTTAAACATCGCTATTAAATTCGTTAAATTATCTTATAACAACAAATGCGTAGTGTTAGTAACATTTGTATTTCGGAAAATAAATAATATAGGAATTTTTTGCGCTTAATAATAAGAAATGAACAAGATTTTCAATGTAAATAAAAAAGTAATATAATATTTAAGCAGACGGAGTCTTTAAATAATTTATCAGTTTCTTATTACAAATAATTTTTACAACATTTTATACGCAAAATAAAAAGTCGCGGTGTATTACACAAAAAAAAAAATAAGAACGTCACTTATATTATTATGTATACAATATTATTGCTATTGAAATGCATTCGCCGACGAATTTATAAACATTTACACTCGAGTACCAAATGAAAATGTTTATTTTATAGGCATTTCGTTGATGTACAAAATATGAGTTTAAAATACGATTTGTTTCCAATCAATGCTTTCAAAGGCGCGCCCAAAAAGGACGAAGAGGTTATAAGACTTAAATTTTTATGCATATGTTCATCATTCGGTAACAAATTCTTTTTGAATACGCGAAAATAGTAAAAGTTCTAAAAGCCAATTAGAAATACTCCCAATAAAATAGAAAAATCACAATATTCGAAACTTTTGGAATTTTATAAAAATTATATACCACAATAAGAGTGATTAATAGTAACAGAATTTGGTTCATGATGAAAAAATCGTTCATTACCGCATAATATGATCCATGCGTCAAATTTTTGTTATAATATTGTATTCGAAATTATATTTATAAATTTAAAAATATTTTTAATTAATTCGTGAAAAAATCATTTTTCACTTTTGAACTATTTTTAATCACAACGTAAATTTTTTAAAAGCCCAAAAAATATCCTGGGTGCGTCTTTGATTGCTTATACATAATAAGTTATATTTGTTAACAAATATTGTTCATCTTTAGAATATCTTTAGACAAAATTATTCTATATAAATAAAAAAAAAACATGACAACGACCACAAGTTCTTTCGGAACTAAACATTTTGTTTCATTTTGTGTTATAAATCAGAATATATCAAACATATTGAACTATTATTTAACAGACTTACAACAAATTGATTGAAGTGTTAAAAATGAATAAAAGAATTGGTAAGTTAATTGTTAATTTATGTTTTTTTTTCTAGTTACGTATAACAGACAACAAATAAACTAAGGATTTTGAAATTTGTATAGTTATAATAGGTATATTCTATTTAACACTTAAAATAAATTAACAGAATAAACAAACGCCATATATTAATTAATATAATAATAGTAAATATAACTACTAGGATTTTGGCGTATTAAACATTTAAAAGTGTAATTAATAATACATGAAACTGCTTACATAATATTTTCTTTTTAATTTGTAGGTTGTAACAAAATATTTATTATATTATTTTTCCAATTAATAATTACGTATATATATATATATATATATATATATATATATATATCAATTAAGTGTATACATGTATACATGAGTTCCAATGTAGGTTCGTTTATTTTTTTTGTAATAGTAGAAATATAAATATCCTTACTCATGTAAGTAGATATTTTGTAAGATGGGGTAGGGGTTGAACAAATTTCATCTAGAAATGGCAAAAATAAGATAATAATCCTTCGACTGACACTGAAAACGTTCAAAATGTTTTTCAATTATTGTGAAAACAAAAAAATAACATCTCAAACCCTCCAAATATAAAGCGATATAATTTATATGCAAAACATTGAAAACATATAAAACTAATTTTGTACATTTATGAATTCCAAATCAACTAATTGGAACGAAAACATTTAATAAAATTAAATTCATATTTCTATAAAACAAAAGAACAATAAACGACCCTGCATTTTTTTATAAACTCATAAATAGTAAAATAGATGTACTCAAAGAATTTAAGTTGTAGACAATAATAAGGAACACAAGACTTCATTAACCAAATATACATCTCTCATTCGAAAACAGGGATTGAAATTTCTAGTATGTAGAATATATAAAGTTAATAAGTTGTTAACAGAAATTAATTTATTCCAGTTATCACTAGTAGAATTCAAAAGTAAATTACATAGACTTCCTTAATTACTATATATATGTGGGTGGGTGTAGATGTATTTGTTTTCTCACTATATCAATATTTGTGCGTTGTGAACTTTTATGTAAACATATTTTTAAAAAAGAGGCTAAACATCCGTTTAGCTAATTTGTGTTAAAATTAAATAACAGTTTTACAGTAACCTATAAACTATTATCACTTTTTTCACATTAAGTATTCTTAAATATGTATCAGGTACTCAATTGACTCGAAATTAAACGTTTCTAACCTAACCTGGAGGTAGTTATGACATAAACTGAAGTCTTATGATGTCAAATATTAGTAAAGAAGAATTTTCTATTGTCTATCACAACAACACACCTTATTTAAGATTGCCTATTACATGTTTTTATTCTATTATCACATCGACTGGTCATGTCGTTTATTAATTTAATACTATACATATAACACAGCCACTTCCTTCGATTCACTTAAATTTCACAAACCAAACAAATAGTTCCACTAGTATTATCAAATTTAGCAAATTATATTAAGTTGTCCTAACACTACTACTTATATGTCTACAAATATGTTAACATTAAAAAAAATGATTTAAAACTCATAAATATTATTAATAATAAATCACCAAAAGAGTTTCATACTTGTGTTTGTTACTGTCTTCATTTATCTAAAAACTGACAATAAAACGTTTATGTAGAGTTTTAACTATAGCATTTAAGTTGAAGTTAGAATTTAAACAGTGAACAATTATTATCAAATTAGAACTGATAGATATATCAAGTGCCAGTTATAAATTTCAGATAAAATGTATTTAATAAGGTAAATGTTCTAAATTTACCTCTTTGCTTCATCATGCTTTAATCTTAAAATGCTTGTTATTTAAAAAGTATCGTCAGAGTTTAAAAACTAACAGATATTAACATAAATTTCCATAAAAATATATTTCTTAAGAAGTTATAATTAAAATCATAAGTTCCCATTTAAAAATTCAAATTTGATATAGTTAAAACAATTATTGAATAAGATTAAATATATTAAAATTAGGAGAAAAAAAACTATATTTTCTAGTAAATAAATAGAGACAACAAACGCAAGAATGACCTCTTCTTAATAAGTATTAAAAATAATTTTTTTTAACAGGTTAATCATTACATTATTTTTTGGTATCATTCATAAAGGACTATATATACCATTATTGGTAGAAAAGTTATTTTATCGAAATATTAAGTACCATAAATGGTACGAATGATTTTTTATCATTAAACGGTTTTAATTGGAAAAAAATAATGCTTGTACAAATATTTTAGAGAATCGAATACATTCTATAGGTACAGATGCGACAGATAAGATACCACCTAATACACTGAGCAGGGACCTATGCTTAATCAGACTTAAACAATAAATTACAATACATATAAAATCAAGATTTTACAATGGAACATGAAAGAAAAAATTAAGTTTATGCTAAGACTAGGAATGTGTACCGAATTGGGTAAATGTATACATAAAAACACATTTTGGAGCATTCCAAAAACATTATCTAATACAGAGATACGTTCAAAGTCTATAGCCAAATGGAATGTTTATTTAACCTAACCAACCCTGGCTTTTTATATATTAAAGCAAATAACAAAAGTATACACCAACACATATAGCGCTTAACCTATGGGTTGATTTAAGTCTAAAAATAATAAATTGATAAAAAACTTTAAAATATTATTCCCATAAGCCTGCGTAGTTTCCATATAATTCAGGTGCCAATGGTCCTCCTCCAATAAACAATCTTGTTCCTGAATAATCGTAGCAGTGTGTGTAAATCGTTGGTGAATAATTATCCATCCGAAAATCTGGATTGCGTGAATCTTCAACGTTCTAATTACAAATATTAAATTATAAAATTAAATATTTACAATATCAAACAAACGATACTTACAAGATAACCAGTACCAGATTTCAATATAACTCCTTTATTTTTATGAACTTTGGATTCTAAATATCTCCCAGCTCTCATGTCATAAAACATTACAATACCAACGCCTGTTCCAATTGTAATTACATTATCTTCAAAACTTAAAGACTTTATTGCTAAAAAATGTAGTTATAATTAAATTACAATAAATTCCTAGATTTGTAATTACAATAGAAAAATGAAAAATAATGGATTTTGAATAATAACAAATGTAATACAAAATGTTGTGATTTACTAACAGTGCAACAAGTAAACATCTTTACTACTAAAGACTATTACCAAAAATGGTAATCTAAAAGTCTTCCTACCATTACTGAAAACCCCTTAAAGCTTGAATTTCGCTTTAAAGTTAGTGTAAAACGTCAACCTAGCCTAATAATTTGTTTGTTAAGGAGATATATTAATTAAAATATGTTCGAACATAATTGCTCAAACTGAATAAGGCAGTGTTAGAAAATGCTAAAAATTATTATATTTTGATATGTTTAAAAATGACAATACATTAATATATGTAATAATTAATAAATATTGATAGTATAAATAATCTCATTCAAATTAAATATATGTATATATATCATATAAATTCTAATAATGAAAGTAGAAATTTTATTTTCAAAATTATAAATTATATACAATTTTTACTAATTTAATAGACTAAATCTTAAAAAGAATGACCTCTACATAAGAAAAATTAGTATAGGTTTTTAAATATTGTTGTTATTACGCATTCAACTATATAAATAAGACTATAAAATATAAATACAGATTATGTTTGATATATATAAAAGTCTACAAACCACATCCATTATATCTTGATGGAATCTTTTTTATAACATTTAATGTTCTTGAATCATGTAAAAGTGTATTTGAACGACATCCAATAGCAAATAGATTACTGTTGTTTTTCATTGACACGCACATGGCATTTCGATTAGTTGATAATTTTTTTGAATATCTCTGCAAAGTAAAGAATGATGTATAAAATATTTAAAAAACAAAACACAAATCATTAGAAATATAAATATTGTAGCAAACCAATACTAATATTAATATGTTAGTTTACTGATCAATCAACATTAAAAATGTTCTATATTTTTATGAAGTCCATTCATTGTTGTTGATGCACCATGATGGCTGAGATTAAAAATAAACATTTCATAGTTAGTAAAAGCGCTTAATTAATTTTATTCATAGTTAATAACTAATTCAAAATTATAAACTTTAAATAAAATATAAAAAGTTGAAGCACAAAATTCTACTCGGCTTGTGATTTAGTAAAAATTGAAGGTGAATCAGACGCCTTTTTTCATAATAGAGTCAAAAGCAAATCTAATTCTTGGTAACTCAAACGTTTGTCTATTTGCAAATTTACCTATAAACATCATGCCAAACATTATATTTAAATTTTTAAACAAAACTGCATACAACAAACATTTTATTTCTAATTTATATTAAATACAACACATTTATCGGTTAATTTTCTAAAAGAAATTTAAACAAACTAGAGTTTAGATTACATTTGCATAATGAAATAATTAATCTAAATAATTGTATATGTTTCATACATCATACATTTTTAGTGTTATTCGTATTATTCGAAAAAAATGTTTGTTTTTCGATATTTTAAAGTACAAAATGTTTATAATTAGTTAACATATAATTTCACGGCTCTACATATTACTTGTCGTAGGTATTCAATATCCCAAATATGAGCATATCCATTCGTTGATAATGTAAGGATTTCTTTGAAATCCTTATTATATATGACCGAATGGATATCTTTAGCTGCCTTACAGGCTTGTATACTTTTGGGATTAACAAAATCTACTTTCGCTCGTATAAAAATATCATCATTGTTAAACAACTCGTCGTCACATTTATTTGGAACATGCCACAGAGCAAGATTGGAATCACTGGATCCACTAACAAACGATTCATCATCCAGCCAATCAATGTCATTTACCCAATTTGTGTGAGCATTCTACAGAAATTAAAACAGCAATAGATAAATGACGAAAAAATTACAAATCATATGGTCAACAATAAAGATAAATCTTACTTCAGTTAAATAAATTGGATTTAATGAGGGCATCTTATACACAGCTATTTCCTTAGAATTATGTGCATTTGTGGCTAATAGTGTTCTGGATGGATTTATTTTGATTGTATAAACACCCCAATTTGGATTTACCACATCGTTTACACGTCCTACCACTGGCGGTATTTGGACCATCTCACGTGATTTAACATTATAAACCATCAACTAATAATAGAAAACAAACAAATCCGATAAAATTAAGTTAAATTAAAATTATAACAAGTGATCTCGTTTAACGTAAAACACTCATTTTTCAGTCAATGTTTATGTTAATTAATATTTTAATAGAACCAAATTAATGTTATAAAATTTTTGTAACTTTTTAATTCGTAGTAATAATGTCATATTATTTTTAATTATATGTTCAAGATATATTTATAAAACGTATATTTACTAGAAAATTGGTATCATTACATTAAATCAATCACTTGTAAGACTATACTGAATTTTTATTACACGATTTTATTTTCGATATTACAACTTAGTGTGATATACATATATACATTTATATAGATCTCAGTCGTAGACCATATGAAAAATGTAGGTTTCGAAAATTAAAATTCTAAAATTGCGATATCGAAAAAACCGTTTTATATTATATTACGAAATGTACTTGCTTTGTTACATTTTGTACCGAAAATAATTTGCGTATTATTAAGCCATTGAGAGCACAGAACTTTATTTGTCTTCCCCAACTTTATGGGTCGTTCTGTGAGTAATTCATGACTCAGTACCTTTTTTGTAAAATTGTGCTTATTTATGGAAAGGCGCTCTTGTCGTATACCATATTCTCGACTTCTCACATAGTCAACCATATTGTACGAAGAGTTCAACCAAGAGGGAGGCATTTTACTATTTTCTTCTTCATCCGAGTCGTCATAATACACAAATTGCGGAAACATGGTCGAGGTATTCGGACGAACTAATTTTTTTTTATGCAAGGCCAGCCTACGTTCTTCAAATCGTGATTGATATGCCGTAGGTGGTTTCATGCCGAACACCGCCACACGTTTGGTTTCCGTCATAATAGAACAACGACGACGGGTAACAAAATTACTTACAGGTATGTCGTAACGGATTTGCGTTGAAATCTGCGGGCACTTACGTAGTGAAAGCGCTATGGAAGACACGTGTTGATGAACAATTTCAAAAACCGATTACGAAAAAAACAATTACGCGATGATACACGATGTTGAAATGAATCGCCGTCGAGAAATACTGATCAATGTACAATTACAGCCGGATGATAGCTGGGCATATTTGTTTTAATCGTTTTGCACGGCTAAACGGTGAACGTTCAAAAGCCGAAAGACACTAACGCGATTAATCGACGCCTCACTTTTTTCCGTTTTTTACAGATAATAGATTTGATAGCTTCACCCGCAACAATGCTGTGATAATAAAGCGGGAGATTTGACCAACCGTAATGTAGTACCTACACGCCGGGAATGTTTCTCCTGCAACCCTGACGCGTAACGAACAGTAATTATTTGAAAAAAAGCAGAATACTATCGGTCAATAGATCAATCACGGCGATTTATCGTAAAGCCGCAGTACGACTACTGAACGTAATTTATTTTATTTATTGTTATTTAATTATTCGAATATACGTTGGGATAATTCAATCATATCAGCCTGTATTTCGCGTAGTGATAAAATGTACGCGTATATTTTATCATCGTAAAATCGAACTAAAATTGCGATTTAGCAAGGTTCGAGTTACGGAACGGAACGGTATTCGAATAAATATATATAAAAAAAAAAACGATCGATTTGGTAAATAATAATAAAATATCGCGAGAAACTGCGGTATTTCGTCAATTTCAATTGTGAACTTCGATCAACATTTCCTTCAATTTGATTTCGTTTTTCGATTTTTTTAATAATCGATATACTAAAATCAAATACGATAAACGCTTACGTATTTACGTTTATATGTCACATTTAAGTTATAATATCGAAAATAAAACCGTATAATTAGAATTCAGTATCGTCTTACGGGTGATCTATTTAATGTATGACATTCAATTTACATTTAATATATAAATAATTAAATAAATAAATTATATATATATATATATGAGTATTAAAAGATATCAAACTAGTTACGAAATTAATTTTGTTAAATTTTACATTCCAAACGAGGCGACGAATGTATATTGGTTTTATGTATATTTCGTTAATTTATTTTGGGTCTTATGTTTTTCCTTGTATCACGAAAATCATATATACTTGGCGTTTTTCGATTTTCACGATACTTTTCCTGTAGCGAGCGTATGGAAACGGCCGACGAATTTCGAGAACCGATAAAATCGTAGACGACACACAGTACCATAATGATCATAAATTGACGCAATCGTTACGCTGAACTTCCGGCCCGCACGACACCGTCAACGGCGATGCGACTGATTATATTTTCGTACAAATATATATGTAACGCGGTGATCGTAAAAGTACGGTCACGCAATTTATAGATTCCGACGTTCACGAAACAAAATTTACGACCGGGCACGCCGATAACGATCGACGTTTCGTACGTCCACGACTAATATTCAACATTTTCGGTCAATTCAGTCGTTCGGTGTGTGTTTATTGCTTAAGTCGCGTTTGTTCAAATTTAATATATTACCTCAAAAGATAATTGGTTGAATCAGCGTTGTTTTGCTCTATTTAGCAGTCGATTTTCACAGTATACTGTCTTTTTCAATTCTCGTAATTTATCTCAATGTTTTTCCTAAATTCATTTTCAAACGTATATTTTTGGTTTTTAAATGCACGCGAGTTCGTGCGTATTTAGTGATTCGTTACAGCCACAAATTCTCTGCTCTAATTACCAAGTACACTAGTCGGAAACATTGACCAACTCACTCAACTTTGGTATCCAATTCCAAATTTTGTGACTGTTTAGATGGAAACCTTTTTTTGGTCCAGTGTATTTCACACTATTATCGTATCCGATATTTTTTGAAAAAACATTTTATTAAACGTTAATTTCGAGTAAACGTTGTATAAATGATTTAACTTTAGGAATTACGTTTAATAATATTCGATGAGTTTTTCAACGAACTTTATTCATTTTTTTTAGATTGTAATAATTATTATTTAAAATACATTTAACATATTAAAAGTTTTTTCTATCTGCAACAAAACTTTAAATTTTTCTAAAGACAATATTTGTTTACTTCAGAGAACGCCCACACCCATCGTATAGTCATTTTGTAAAACATCGTTAGACCGAGTATGTAGTAAAATACAAGTCGCAATACACAATAGTGTATTATCGTTGAACTTTGTATGTAGTATTAAGCTCTAAATTCAAGTCAAAAACCATAATGTATGAATTGTAAGGTATTGTTAGTATCTTTAGTCGTTATGAATCATAAATTGTTTAACATAAATTATAATATCATATATTAGTATTCGAAAACTTTTAATAGACAAAAATATTATCTGTCTACTTTGTCCAATTTATTGTTAATTATAAATTATTATAGATATAACATATAATTGCAAATATATATTAGAAGTTTTTCTATGATAATTTTCCTCCTTCGATTCAGTTTTTAAATTTTATTCATTTGTCGCCTAAATTTAAAATTTAGCTCATTGTGTAGACAAATTATTATATTATGAATATTTTTAATTTCTTTATTATTATGCTGTTTACATGTTTAACACAAATGTAATTATTGTTTTCTTTATATATTATATTTCAATTTACATTACAATAAAAAGATCTTAAATCATTGATAATGTTTGTACTTAATTTGTGAGATATTTGTTTCGTGATGAGATACGTAATAATGCAATATTGATCAAAAATAAAGTACATTGTTTCAATAATACATAAAGTTTAATATTATAATAAAATAAAAATTACACAAAAATATTAAATTAAAAAAATTCCACAAGTTAAATTTTAATTTTGAATAAATGTAATAGATATATTTTATCTTTTATTAGAAATTATAAAATATTAAAAAATAAATTATACATTTTAAAATAAATTAAATAAACTAATTATTTGAGGACTTGAAGTTTGTAAACGTCTCTTAATATGCTGACACAATTTCAAAATATGTTCTTATTAACAATTTAAAAAAAGTCAATTATAAATGTATACAAAGTATTTTTAAGTACTTAATTGTTTAACGCTATACATATTATTATTTAAAATTGACTTAATAGTAATTTTACTTTGGAATAAATAGATTTAGGTTTATTATTTGATTATTTTTTTTTATAATTTGTGTTATTCAATGAAATAAATAAAATTATAAATGGCATTCTTTTGAAATTATGAAATATATAACAGTATGTTTCAAAATAAAGAAATATGTTCCATAGTCAAAAAACCATAAACTACTTAAACATAAAAAGTATTCGTTTCTTAATCAGTTATTCTTTTATTGTGTTAAACAAATTGGCAATTGCTACAAGTCATCTGCCCAACTATCATATTATATTTAGTAATAAATCTTAAAGTTTTAATTATTGGTAATATGTTTGATTTTATTACACTTAATAAAATACACATAAATTAAATTACAGTTTAGTATTTATCATCTAAATCTAAAAATTAATTACAGAAGTACTTCTTAAAATACATATACGACTAATTCAAAACATGGTATATCGTTTAAATATTTTATCGTTTAACTTCATTATTTAATAACTCTAGTTAGTATTTAATCACATAAATATAAAAAAAATTACAATAGTGAAATATGTAGTTTTAATAGTTTTAGAAATTAATTACAAAAGTACCTTTTAAAATTACACAACTATTTAAATATAAGTATTATACTTTATTATTTGTACACCCAATCAGTTCTTAATTATATAAATATAGAAAAATTACAATAGTATAGTATAGTATAGTAGATGCCATCTAGAATTAGAAATGAATGTTAAAAAAATATATCTGAAAAACTGGAAATACAAAAAATCATTTACACTGTGACTTTTATGAATTTGATGTATTAGATTAACTATAGTGATTGTGATGGCTATGCAGTGGGGTAGTTTTTGACTGACCAACAATTTCTGATCAGTTATATGGAATACCGTACTCAAGAACACACATGGTTCAAGTAGCTTGTAAAGATATAATATAAAACAGCTATATGGGTGTTTTATGAAATTCATATTGTATTTAATGTATTATGCTACAGTGCAATGTTTTTGTTATGTATTTATATATGCTTTGTATTATATTGTATTTAATTGAATAAACAATGGCAGAAATGTGCCTAACAGTTCTCTCCCCACAAAATACAAAAATATGAACTATTGATACTATGTTGGATTAGTTGGCTACATAATACATAATATATAAAGAGGCAAATATTATTTTGTTATTCGAATACTCAATAAGTAGAAATGTTTAAAAATTAACTTATATAGTATTTTTAATTTACCATAATATAATTTTGATTAATTTTCAAACGATTATTAGATTAACAGCATCATTAGATTATTTGGCAATTTTTCCTATAATTCGGTCAATAAATTTTTATTAATATCACAAACGTATTGGACACTTTTAATGTCAGTGACAGTTAAATGTTAACGTGATAACATATCAGTCAGTCATTGTCTAATGTCATACCATATTTATGTGTGTGTGTGTGTTAAAATTAACAGACTTATATTTAAAACAACAAATGAGTAACTAGTTTCTATTTTTCTTAATTTTAGGGTTTTTATTAAAACATTTTATAAATTTAATTTTGAATAGCATCACCTAATCCAGGAAAATTATTTCAAATTCATAGTTACATGATACAAAATTCTATATACTGATATATAAACATATTAAACAATTGGCGATAGTTTCTATTAAAAATGTATATTTATTTCACATGTGCTAAAAATGAAACTATTTGATAACTTTTAAATAAATTTATAACATTAATGTGTTTTACGCATAAAAAATTGAAAATGACGATAAATTTTGTATGTACATTGTACATATAGGAATATTTTGCGCTTACTATTTTGTGTTTGAATGGTTTGTTATGTGAAATACAGCAAATTTTATATCCAACCAAGTCCTCGTTGTTCACGGATATATAACATGAAAGCTAAAACAGAGAGGGGCAAAAAGCTTCCTACAAAATTTCCTATTATTTGTGCAATTATGTATGTAATCCCTTTGAAAATATAAACTTCAATAAACCAAATTGCCAAAATTACTAAAGTAATTAATAATAATTGCCTCTTCCAAGTTTGTTGAAAATGAAATATAATTTGAAGGCGAGATAACTGTGTGTTGGATGGTTGCTCATCATTTTGGTTTGTAACATCAGTAGGTTCAATGTGACAAATTACACAGTGTAGAACACTGTTATTAGTAAATCTAAAAGTGCGTAGAACTGCTTCATCATTAGTTAATATTTTTCCTTTATATATCAAACGAACAATTTTATTGGACAATAATTCTCTTCTAAAATATCTCCTAAAACAATAAAACATAATTATAATTAAACGTTATTTATTTTGTTATATTCATTGCACAATTGTAATACCTTTTAAAATTACCAATAGTTTCATCTAGACGACCTTGGACCAAACGTACTTTATCATTCAAATATTTAAGTCTTATAGTTATAGACTCTTCAACTTCTTGGTCATATGTAACATCGTTGGTAGAGGAGCTTAGATTAGATTCATTTAACTGCGCAGCCAATTCAGTTTCGTCATTTTCTGTGTCTTCAAAATATATAAAATCAATATCGTCATTGCTTACAGGTCCTTGGACATCATCATTTTCGACATTGTTATTGTTTGAAGTTGCTTGGTCATTTTCATTCTCGATATTGTTATTGTTTAAAGTTGCTTGGAAATTTTCAACATTGTTATTGTTTAAAGTTGCTAGGACATTTTCAACATTGTTATTGTTTAAAGTTGCTTGGAAATTTTCAACATTGTTATTGATTAAAGTTGCTTGGAAATTTTCAACGTTGTTATTGTTTAAAGTTGCTTGGATATTTTCAACATTGTTATTGTTTAAAGTTGCTTGGGCATTTTCAACATTGTTATTGATTAAAGTTGCTTGGAAATTTTCAACGTTGTTATTGTTTAAAGTTGCTTGGACATTTTCAACAATGTTATTGTTTAAAGTTGCTTGGACATTTTCAACATTGTTATTGTTTAAAGTTGCTTGGACATTTTCAACAATGTTATTGTTTAAAGTTGCTTGGACATTTTCAACGTTGTTATTGTTTAAAGTTCCTTGGACATTTTCAACATTGTTATTGTTTAAAGTTGCGTGGATACTTTCATTCTCACTATTGTTATTGTTTAAAGTTGCTTGGACATTTACATTCTCAATATTATCATTGTTTAAAGTTGGTTGAAAATCGTCATTAATATTATTTCCATTTACTGTAAATTATAAGCATCATATTATTATAATATTTTGTAAAACAAAAAATTATGATTAAATGTTGACAATATTTATAATTTATTTAAGTACACATATTAGAACTCAATAAATAAATTATATTTATGTTATTAAATATTTAGCAATTTATAACATAGAAATAAGGCTCTAAAAATAAACTTCAATATTTTTTATTATTAGGAATTAAATATAATATACATCATTTTGTTTAACAACAAATAAGTTATTAAAAAATTAAAAAATATAAAATGTATTACTTGTTTCTTTTGTTACTGTGTAATCACATTAATTCATTAGAAAATTAACAATTAAAATAATAAATAATTAGATATAATTTAAGAGTATAATATAATTTTATTATAACTAATTAAAAATATTTTTGTAAGCTTTTTTTTTAATCTAAAAAATATATTTTTGCATAATAATGGAATCATATTTTACATTTGAGGATTTTATATTTTTACTATTTTCTTTATAAAATAAACATATAGATAAATATTAATTTATTATTAATATAAACAAATAAACAAGTATTAATAATTCAAAGTATTTATTTTAATAAATAATTATCACTCCATTAGATTTCTTTTTACTTTTATGTTACTATTTATATTGCAAATATTTTATTAACTGATCTATACAATTTATATTTAAAAATTGTATCTGTTTGTTTTTGTCTGAAATGTATTATTATTGTATTACTGTCTTAAAAAGCAATAATAAAATAATTTAATTAAAAAAAGTACACCAATGTATATGAGAAAGTATTAATCTTTGTCAATTTGAATAAATTAATATATAGACATATATAATTTTTTTAAATGTACGCAAGATAATGTTGTATTTGTCAATTTCTACTAAAGCATCTCGAATAAGTCTACATAGAGTATTTAAAAGATTGTTACATCGTTAAGTTTTATCACTGAACTGAAAAAGAACATTTGGAATATTTGAACCAGAAAAAGAATTTTGTTGAAGTCCTAAAATAGTCTATATATGGTACACAGTCTACTAAGTAGTGATATATCATTGTGAACAGTGTTTATTGGTAACATGGGATGAAGAACCAACCAGCAATATAGGCTAAATATTCAAGTTGTACCTTTGTTGTTAGATCCAAAGTATGTAAAAATGAAGCCAATACTATAATTAGTTTAATGGAAGCATTGTGAACATATTTAAATGAGACTGGACATGATACAGTATATACAAATCAAACCGAAAATGTTTATTAAAAATTTAGAATCAACCAGGCACAAAGCGCAAAGGGACAGACGGCCTAAACATATAACTGAAGCCCAGTATAGCTCAGGTGTGCAGTCAACTCATTGAAAGCGTTCATTTTTAATCATATACAAACCAGTACATTTGGACAGTGCGCAAACAATATGATGGGATAAATAGCGATTCACCTCTGCGCAAATCGTAATGAAGAAAACATACATCACACACACACACACACACACACACACACACACACACACACACACACACACACACACACACGACGTAATAATTATACACTAGTCGTTCACATCGAACAATCAATAAACATACATACTTGTAGAAGCAATTTGAATGTTCACGGGAATTCGTACGGTATTTCTTAATATATGTCTTTGTAACATGAATACCGATTCTGGGTTCGTCGGCAGATCGTTCACTTGTGTAAAAATCCATAACAGCTTGATTATGGCAACGACGACAAAAACACACACGCAATACATCAAAATTTGAAAGCCCAATTCCTTCATCCACTCCATATCTAATGCAAAAACGACGTATTATATTACCCGTACGAGTCTACCGAACACGAATATTACTGTATTTGTAAATCACAGATCCGAGCTTCGCTGTTCGATAAATGTTCCTACGATTTTGGCACCAACCGTCTCTGTGTCCACCGCAATACTGTTTATCGTTACGCAGTCACCAAAAAACTCGTACGAATTCCGCCAAATACATACAACACGGATTCGAGAATATAGAACGTACGGAACGAAAATGTTGTTTCGGCTAATGCGTTCGTATTGTCGTTATAATACGTTCAATAATCAACGCAACGAAAAAAAAAAACGTATCATCCGTTCCGTCGTAATATCAGCAGCGTCACGGTAGTACTGTAATGGCGGCCACTACCAGTGAGCAGTGTGGCTAACAATTACATCACGAACAGCATTAAATCATGGAACTTTCGAACGTTCTATGATGTCACTTGATCAAAACATGGAACATAAATTGCCGTCGAACTGTTCGTTATTGAACATATATCGCTACTGCCATCTCGTGGACGTTAAATGCGTTACTTTTACGACTCCGGTACGTTATTATAAATAATAACTCTTTGTTTTATCGATTTAGCACGGTCTGACGATTTTCGTAGGGTGCGTAGTGTTGAGTCGTGCTACGCCATAGTGCGGTTACGTTACGTGCCGAGGGCAAAATCGCGTACTTTCGAACAATGCAACGCGAAGGTGGTGTTTTTATATTTTTTTTTCGATTATTTATGAAATACTTCCATCCGGCTCCACGGCGATTGGCGTAAAGTTGGGGCGAAAAAAAAGCAACGCGTGATGGTGAATATCATGGGTTGTAATTGTCGAGTGTGTTTCAAAGTCGAGTCTCGTAAAAATCCAAGGTTATAAAAGTAAAATTTTTATACGAATTAACGTGTAGAATTTCTGAAATTGGGGAGGATGTCCCTATGATGTACTTGCCAAGTACGACAGTATTGATATATTCGAAGTTTTCCAGTTGCTAGTACAATCCACGTGTACATACCAATAAATCGCTCTCACTGTTTGTATAGTTAGAGAATATTACTGGTAATGGAAGGGATACATTTTCATAAATTTATGTCTAGCATATTTTAAATATGTTTGTATGATTCAGTTGTAGTTTTTTCAATACAACTTTGTTATTTTGTATTTAATGTCTTTCTATCGTGTATCTTGCGGTTTGCGTTTCAGAACTTATGGTGTCATAAACTATACTCATAATACTCATTCTGTAGTTATTGTAGAACGTAATTAATAAAATATGTTATAATAAAAAAAAATTAATTTCAGAATCAAAACATTTGTAAAAGATCAGAATGTATAAACTGAAATAAATAATTTCAGAACTTTTACTATCAATTGCCTCAAATCTCACTTTAAAATATTCATTATAGAAACCCATTATTTTATATTATACATTAATTTTTGTAATTAATAAAAAATACATTTATACATATTTTTTGTAAAAAATTACTTTCGTAATATATGATGTTTATGAGAATCCTTAACGTTATAGCATAACTTTTGAACACATGATCCAAATGATGTAATTACTTGTAAATATTTTTAAACAAGTCATCACATTGGATATCCAATTAACTAACACTTTTCAATAAGTATAAATATTATTTTCATAAAATAATAAAATACTTTAGTCAAACTTACAATTTTTTTCTACTCATTATATACTATCTCTATTATTAAGTTTTGGATTATTAATCGCAAGCTGTCTGCTACAAGTAATCATATATACTATGCTATAATAATGGCATTTTAAAATAAATATTATTTTACACAAATATTACAGATGAATTTGTACTATAAAATATTTTATCGCCATTTATTTATTTAATTCTTTCCTTCAAGTTGCCTTCTTTCATAATTATATGAGCACAGCTACTCATATGCTTTTACATCAATTTCGCTCAATTGCTTACAATCCTTTAATATTCCTCTGCATCACATTACTATCTTTTTTTGATATTCTTATAATACGTATTCAATTTAAAAATAATAAGAAAAATGTTTATTAAAAAACATTAAAATCTTACAAATATGTAGTTTTACAATTATTACTGAAAAAAATTATATAAAAAATTACATTATGGAATATTTCGATAATATATAAAATAAATAAAAAACTTGAGCACTAAATTTAATATGCCAGACAATTTACTTTCTATTTTGAAGTCTTTTTGAAAACCTGCGCTTACCCAATGGCTTAACTCTCTTAGGTTGAGTTTGCTCCACAGCCAAATGATCATTTTCAGGTTTACCTTTTGGCTCAACTTTGTTTTGGTTTTCCTCCAATTGCTTTTGATACTTTTCGTTTAATTTAACGTGTTCAATTATCAATTTGGGTGTAAGTAGTTCATATGATTTTCCAGTCACCATGCGTTCATTTTCAAGAAACTGTTTACACATTAGGTCCTTTTCAGCGTTGGAAATTGCTTTAGGTTGTTCACTTTTGCTATTAATAGAATCAGATGAATCAAGTAAGCTTAGGTTTTCAATTATTAATTTCTGATGCTTTTTTGTTTTTAATGAAGTGTCTTTTTCAATACTATTTTCATATGTGCCTTCCTTAACTTCTGGTGTAATTATTTTACCTTCCACATTTATAACACTTGAAATTGGAGACATAACTGTGCTTTGTGTAGTTACTTCAGACTGTTCGCTATTGCCTACATTAGATTCAGCTTCACTAATTAAGTTTGTAGCACGTGAAGTCGAAGGCATTATTGAGCTTTGGGCAATTGCTTCAGATTGTTTTCTATTGCCAATACCAGATTCAGATGCACCAAGCATTTCTGGTTTTCCAATCTTCAACTCTTTTATTTTTACTGAAGAGTTATTTACATTTACAGACCCACTCGAGTGACTCAAATGTTCTTTTTCTTCTTCTTTAAAAAAATATTTAATATTAATTATAAATAGTAAATTAAAATAGATAATATAATACATTTTAACAAATTAATTAATTTACCTATTTTCTTCTTCATTTGTAATTTTTTTTCTTCTTCTTCAATGAGGCCCTTATATTCACTGGGTAAAGCAAAAGGCTCTTTTTTAATGCCTGAAGGTATACCTTCAACAGTATCCTGAAATTAAATAAATAAACATCAAATATTCATATTATACACTAATTTTCATTAAATTAATAATATTTACACAAGCTTTCATATCCCAGTTTTCATTTAAATATTTATGTATAAACTTTGATGGCACGTTCATTTTAAGTTCCTTGCTCATTTTTTCTCTTATTAAAAGAACATTCAAGAATTTATTAATTCCTGAAATAGACATACCGTACAAAATTATCAATTAAATATAAAGAAAAGTAAATCAAAATTTCGTTTTGATACATACAATATATCTTAATTTGTAAAATAATATTTAATAAATAAATGTAATTATATATATATTGTTTTCTAAATAAAAGCAATAAATAAAATGATTAAAAAAATTACTATTCAAACATGTATTCATTACAAACATAATCAAATTAAATAAAAAAAATATAAGCTAGTGAACCATAAATGCTATGAATGTTTGGTATAAACAAATTTAAACAAATATATAAATTATATTATTATTTTAAATTTGAAAGAACTAATGAATCATTGTATTCAAAAAAACATTGCTAGTGGGTTATTATAACTAATGAATATGAAGTAAACAGGAGAGAAATAATCGTTTAGCTTTATATAATTATATTGATGTATAAGTAATATATAAAAAAAATGAATTTTGCTGTAATTGAAATTTAAAACAAAAAAATATGATTAAATTGAATTTTAAGAATACTAAAACTTATAAATAAATAAATCTTTAATCTTGTACTTAATTTTTACTCTTAAATTACAAAAGTTTTTTAAAATGTTTAACAACTGTTTGATTATATTTGATAAACTATAAAAAATTTTAACTTCGATCTTGGAAATTATTAATTTAATAATTAATTTTATTAATTTAAAAATATAATAATTCAAAATTATTAAATTTACAAAATGCTATATATAGTACAAACTTGATTAGAGATTTTCAAAAATTAATTAATATTTGTATATTACTAAAGTATAAGTGTTATAGAATGTTCATTGTTATGTATATATTTAATAAAAATTTAATAGGGCATATAATTATTTAAATCTATTTTAATAATAAAATATTACATTACTGGATGTATTTTAAAAATGAAGGGATACATTAAAATTTTTTTAATAATATTATAAACTGAAAATTGAGTAAATTATATACTATGTATGGTAAATTATTTTAGAAAATAAACCTTAATTGTATTTCGGCAGATATAAAATAAAAATAGTGATTATTAATAGTTTTGTAATTTATTTTATGACATTAGTTGTTTAATGTTAATAATTTTATTTAAACTTATTTAGAAATAGTTTTTTCTTCTAATACATTTTTTAATTCATTTTAAAAATTTGTAAAATTTATGTAGTTAATTTTAAATTATTTGAATATATACATATACACATTTCAAATTTGTGATAAGTTAATTATTTATATATTATTTGAAGTATCTATATTCTTGATGAGATATTTGTTTAATATATAGTTTTATTGGATTTTTTTTAATTAGGCGAAATATTTTAGAAAAGTTCAAATTCCCAAATATAACATAAAGTGTTATTCACATAAGCAATATTTTAAACATTGATAGACAAAAACTAAAACCAACAATTTAAAAATGTTAGCTTTAAGACAAATCTTAAAGAATGTTTAAGAAAAGTTATTTAAGAAAATTTTGGTTTATAAATGAAACTTTCAGCCATATAGTAAAAGAAAGTAGTGTTAATAACATAAATGCTTTTACCTGCTGGTTTCAAACCAATCATTGATTTTAATAAACACAAATCAGTTTCTTTACTCCGTTCAAACGGTGGGTATTCTTCTTCATCATCCTACTCATAAATACAGCAAACATAAAAACCAAGAACATATACATACATATAAAATACATATAAAATACATAAAGCACAACATATGGGTACACATTTAATAACACAAACATTTACTAGTGTCATACGATTGTTACCCGATTGTCCATTAATATCTATATACTGATGACACTCGATACGCTAAATTGATCGTTATTGTTTAAACTAAATAGGCATAACAACAAAATAGATGAAACATCATATTAAATAGATACAATTACAAACATTACATACATGCAACAGAATACGTATAGGAAATCACTACAAACATCTTTATTTTATTTTTTGATAAAAATGTAGTAAAAATGACATTAACGGCATTCCGGTCCGATTAGAGAAATTCAAAAATACTAACGAGATAATCGAATTCTGGAACTGTTTTGAAAAATATATTTTAATATTAGAAAGGGTTGTTTTTTTTATCCATCACGATTCGAATTAAATTTAAATCACCACCATAGCAAAAATACATGAATAAAATATATAATATACGGATATATATTCGCGATACGATAATGAATCGCGACAACTGTAAAAACGTGGTGCATTCGACGAGTATGTTTTTTAATTTGATCGCTTAACGTTGTCGCGATTGCGAAAAATATCTATGTTTATCGATAACGGTGTCGTCGTATCCTGTACGTATTGCGTTATATTATCGTTATTCTTCGGCCGATTTTCGAATCAACGCGTCGAAAAGGACGAGAACAACGAAACATCGATCGACACCGATTCGATAATTTCGATAAATGGACAGGTATGGCGGTTACGCACGAATCCGTCAATGGCAACAACATCCGGAACACGAATTCTCCGACGCCGCCATTGCTGACGTATTCGGATAAACGTGACGCGGTGTGCCGGAATAACATAGAAGCGTTACTACCACCGGCCGACCAACTCGGGACAACGCGTTGTAGCATTTACCGTCGTATCTATTTCTTCGCTGGGCATTACATTCATCTTGCTTGTAGACTGTTTGGGGTTATGAGAATTTGGCAACGACATAATGCGTACGAATTTCGTCGGTGACGAGAAAAACTACGGCGATAAAAGTCACGACGTTCTGACGTACTACACAAATAAAATAACACGGCTCTGAGGACCGTATTGTGTACACGAACGGGAATCAAATTTTTTGTCTCGTCATCGCGTCACTTGATATACACCTGCTGCGTCTATTATCAGTGGGTAACAACAAAAGTTGATAAGAGACGCGTTCTCTCGGACGGGAAAACCGGAATTTTCGGGCTCCGAAAATTAGAATCGGCCCGAAAAATAATCGGGAATATTTCCGGCGACGTGAAATTTGTACAATCGTAACGACGGGAACGTCGGCGAATTTATTTGGAAAACAACGGCGAACGTCAAACACTGGTTACCGTGGTTAACAACGTGTTTAGTCGGGCAGTGTCGTGACAGTGGGTCGGGTGAGTTCGGCCCTATTGTTTGTTCGTTCTTCGTCGGTGCCGACGGTCGACTGGAACCACCACTGGTCGTGTACATTTTTCGAGGTCAAACGTACCGTGAATGTCTACGTTTATTTTTGTAGGCGCGTTTTCCATTTTTATCGTCGAATATTTTTTGACGATATTATTATTTATTTATATTTATATTTATTATTTTAATATTTTTTGTAACATACAATTATTCGACGTAAAAATGAAAAATTCCCGGAAAATAATCGTTTGTCCTACAATAATTTGTACGGATTACAATTAATGGCTGAAAAACTAAATACATAATTTATCAATAGATCATATAGTCCGCGTCGTCATATAAAGATATATAGTCAATGTATAAGACACACGATTTTACAATATATATTCCATATATCGTTAGGCACTTATGTACATATATAATATACATATATATTTCAGTCTTGTAAAACATTCCGGATACTTTTAATCGAATAAACGTATTTGAATAATACGTGAATACAAATTATAATTGATAAACATATGTAAAAATAATGCTTTTAAAATCCGAAACATAACGGGTAGTAAATATTTTGAAAATATAAAGCTATGGTCAATGTCATTATTTTCAAACATCACAAACGTCGTTTTTTCTTAAGTATACGATATTCAAATGAATATTTGGTTTTATGCGTTCCCTAAAAATATAAACGTCCGAAAATACCTACGTTGCGTATAGGTATTGTGTATGCTTTAATACGATATTCAAGACAATTTTTCGCCAGTTCACTTTTGAAAAAAGGAACTTTTAAACATCACGCGACTCTAAAATATTAATTTGTACACCCGTTTGGTTTAATTACAACGAATATCGCTATAATATTAATATAGATGTCGACTGTTTAAGGACGAAAAGCTTTAAAAATTATCTTTATGATAAGTATCGCTGTTCAGACCATATGACGAAATATAACACGATGCTCCTGGTATTTGTCTACTAAACGGTAAATAAATCTGCAACTGTTCGCCCCTCCACCAATACACTACTTAATATATCGAACTATAATTTATTTAACTTAAATAATTTATTATAATTACTATAATTTATTAATAACTAAAATTATTAATATAAAAAAAATAACGTAACAATAAACTCAAATATCGTAAACATTTTCAACTTTTAGCTAATCTGTATTGGATGGAGTTAACAAATAGCTTTTAATTTTTTACAAAAGATAAAATTGATCGAGATATATTTATGTTCATTGTTAAATTATTGAAATATAAAATAATATTATTTGTATCATAATATAAACCAATGTTTTGTGTGGTACGCGTTTTTTCCACGCATAATTGCGACGCCAAGTTGTTTTTTTTGTTTTATGCGTGCTTTCTAAAATTTGGGAAGTATATACCTTAAGCGAATACTTTCTATTATATATCTATACGGGTATAATACGCTGCGCGTTTTTTAAAGTACGTCATCACAGCGAGTGAAACGCTTATTACGACACAGATCACATTTCACAACGTTCGTGTATCATTTTTATCGTTCTAATCGACCGATTAAAATTATAATTGTATTTTATTCAATAGCCACTAATTAAATTAATAAATAATTAAAAATATATATGTATGTATTATCATACTCTTCTCGATCATCGTGTTTTCGGAAATCATACAATATTATTATAAACGCCTCTTACAGAGAAATCCTTCGCCTAACAAAGGATAAACCCGAAGGTTTTTTTTTAGATATTTTCTGTTTTAATCACTAATAATATCTAATCGTGAAATTTATGACACTTTCTTAATATTTATAATTACCATAAAAATTTTCCGATTAATTCAGAATGTGGAGGAATTTGGATACTTATTATATGTGAAAACTAGTTCAAAACACGGTGTTACCGGTGGTATTTTAACGCAATAACAAGGTCATAAAGTGAACGTCCATTTTACCACCTATTGTTTTGCTTATTTAATTACTATGTAAAATCGAAATATAACGGATTTACATACAATGTATGTTTTTAATTTCCATACATTTTTACCGATTAAATTTTTAATTATTCTCTCGCTTTAAAAAAAATGTCTATATGCATATATATATAATTCACCAAGATTAAACTATTTATTTAATTATTGAATCTGAATAACAGTTTTAAAGTTCAACCATGTATGTTTGTTGTTAATTAAATAAAATTAATAATTTCGAGTTATACGTGGTGGGATTAAGGAGAGTACGACGAGAAACTTTCGACATTTTAAAAATGGAACGCGTATTGCGACTGATATATTTTTTTTTTTTTTTTTTTTTGGTAATGTTTTGAGATAATAGTATGTTAAACTATTTTCTAAGAAATTTTTAAAAAACAAAAAAGATTATTCGTTAAACTACTACAACTTGTAGTAATCGCAAAGATTCTGGATGAGGTCGAATTTATATTTAAAGAATTACGATAAAAATGATGATACGTAAGAACGTGCCACTCTTTCAGCAATTCGTTTTTACCGAATTTCGAAACGTGGTGAAATGAAATTCCGAGACGAGAACACGATATTACACGGTGTTACATAATTAATATACTGTACGATCATATTTTACACGGAAATAGTCGTATTTTTTTATTTTTATTATACCTTAAATATAGTTTCGCAAACTTAAAATATAAAAAGTTATTCGTTTATAATTATTCGTATTTATTTAGCCCCCTAAAGTGACGAGTAAATTTGAATGTTATTTAGAAATATTAGAAATAATGATTACAATAATTTTCCGTTGTGGCTCGGCGGTGTCTGTATTTCACGAACGATTGTACATTAATTACCTATTTAAATAAAATATTGTATTCATTATTTTAGTTTTCTAGAATCAGGTGTGACTACGAGTATATCATGAAATGTGCATTCAATTTCGACTTTAATTTTACCCCTAATTAATCATATTCCTTCAATTAAGAGGTTACCGTTAACCTAATATCTAGTTTTTTCGTACAAATCGACGGTTCAATGTCATTTAACGTTTTCGCCGAAACCAATAGGAAAATATCCTCGAAATGTTCGGGGAAGGGGAGAATTAGCAAGTATCCCCATTAGTTATAATACGCGGCTCTATGTACGTCGATAACAAGTGTATCAGAGATGTTTATTTTTTATGCGAAAACAGGTTTAACGACGGCGTTGGTAATGGTATTTTAATAACAAGGTCGTAAAGTTAACGTCTGTTTCACACTTATTCGTAGGAATAATTCAACTATCGTACAAAACTCAAGCAAATCTAAATTCAAGCGGCGAAATGTACGTTTCGACCGTAACTCGTTTTTATACTAATTAAATTCCAAATAAAAATTAACGCGTTTATTATACTTATATTAATATATACATATGTAGTTCGTTTTACGTACGATCGAAATTTATTAGTTTTTCGTAACATTTCTAGTAGTTTCGTGCATACTGTACTATACATTTTCATAGCGTGTTTTCCCTAATTATATTCTCCTCCTACTTCAGCTTAAAAATAATTCCCACTTCTACGAATATATACATTTGTGATAAAACAAATTCACGCGTATCTCGCTACTTAAAATACGCGACTCTAGGTATAATAATACTAAAAGTGTGTGCCGGTGACTGCTTATCTATACGCGAAAATAACTTCAGAACACCGTGTTGGTGGTAATGGTATGTTAACGCAATCGCAAGGTCGCAAAACTAACGCCCGTTTTGTCATTTGTTTATTCGCAGAGTTCTTCGACAAAACTGGTACAAATCATAATTGAAATGGAAAAAGGTTATTTGTTTTCGTAATATAATAGTTTAAGACTTCGAATGAAAAAATACGTTTATAGTAGTGTAGTACGAATACGTATCTTAGACTTTTATTTTTTATTCCCAACTGATTCGCTTGCGCTGTAATTAATATATTTTTAATATGTGTACAATTTATCCGATTAAATTTCTAACGTTTCTTAATTTAAAACGATATATGTTCTAGTTTCTATATATATATATATATGCGTGTGTATTCGATACAAAAATTATTTATTTAATGTAAATATTTCTTTAGTTTAATTATTGAATCGAAACAAAAATATAAAGTTCAACTACCATTGATTATTGAAAAAATACTTTTGTTTTAGTGACAGGATGGGGGAGGTGTCGATCGAATGTTGGAGTCTCCAGCTATGTGGGACTTGGTTGCTCGCTTCGCGGAGTCGGTGATAATAGCGAAGGAGACTCCTTCGACCGTTGAGCGCGAAAGACAAGTCCTTACTCGGGTGGTTCCGTCATGCATACGTGGTGACAGGAAGAGGAGGATGGCTGATCGAGGCCGCTCGTGATACGATAAAAAATGTACGTTGTATTGTTTTTATTTTGTTCAAAGGAAAATGTAAACGGGTGGCACGTTGCGGGAGACTGTTCCGTTACCTCCCGTCTACTCTCAATATAATTTAAGATTATAATCTTCTTTAATTTCTTAAATCAGATGATGTAAATGGCGTGGCATGTCAGTCGATTTTCCTGACCCTTCCCACCTATTTTTTAGTACATTAAAATTTTTATCAATTTATATTTGATGTAAGGGACATAGTTGTATGGTGGGATATAGTCCCGTCATATTCCTGTTAAGGAAGATTGTTTGTTGTATTTTATTACAAACAATAAATGACGGCAACTCACTGTCTGAAGTACCGTTCTCAAGCTTTTCAGACAGTGGGTGTATTACCGATTTATTAATAAGAATTATTAATTATAATTAATTAATATTTTTTATTAATAATTAAAAAATATTATTAATAATAATTATTAAAAAGAAAAATGGATGGAGGGAGGTAAGTGAGGCTATACTCTACCCAGGTACGAGTAAACGTTCCTTAATTTTAAATTGCTTCAGTTCAAAAATGAAATGCGCGTTGTGACTGGATTTTTCTGTTTGACGTTTTAATTTAAATATATTTAAGAGAATAAAAAAAAATCGTCGAGTATGTTACTTTTTGTAGTATTTTTACTAAGTGAAAAGTAAACAGAAATTTAATCAGGACACGTACCTAATAATTCACCGTTCTTGTATAATCGATTTCAACTAAATTTCGAAACGTTGTTGTGATAATTTTGTGAAAATTATCACTATATACCAGTCGAAATCGGACCGGTTTCTATTAGTGTCAAGGCGTCGTAACTATTAAATGTATGAGATTTGGGATATCGATGGACTAGTTGCAATTCGATAGGTTTAGTCAATAATAGTTACGTGTGAAATAAAAGCAAAACAATTGCAACAATAGCGCGATCGGACAGAAATAGTGATAACTATTAAAATATTCCAAAAACGCGAATTTTTTTAAACGATTAGAGTTAAATAATAATTATTATAAATAAAATAAGAATTGGAACTTATACCAGTATTACGGTATTTGAAATACAGAAAACAATTTTTTTTTAAAATGCTTTAGAACGTCTAAATAAAAAATGACATATTACTTAATAATAATTAGTTAGTTAATTATAATCGACTATAATAAATAATATAATACGTTGTTCACGTAATTAATTTAGGAATAATAAAGTAAATATGGAATTCAATTTTGTGCAAATAGATCAACAATATTATTGGCTTCCTGTGATTTATGCTCAAAGAAATCGTTATTGAGAAAATATAAAAACGTGTCGAATTAACTATAAAGCGAAAATTACGCGTGAACGTATAATTGTTTTCATATTTTATAATATTTCAAGTTGGAAAATTGTTCGATTGCTGTGTGGGACGCGCCGATTAAAATTCTCACGGTTACAAAATTCGGTAAAAATGGACGAACGGTAAACAATATGTTATACATAATCGATGAAACTACCATGGTATAGAAAGGAATTCTGGAAGCTTATAATAAAAACATACACGGGCGAGGCACGAATTGAAAAAATTATGTTACGAAATTATAAAAGCGCATATATTTTGGTGTACATTCATTCGACATGTATAACTAGAGTTATACACATTGTCGATAACAAAGAAAAAAAAACCCGTAAACAAAATTGTTTAACGAGTCCGGGGGGGGGGTCGTCGTCGACGAGCTTGGAGTTCCGCGCATGCGTAAATGTTACGTGCGGCATGTGTCTCCTGTGTACACCCCGGTAAACTCGAACGAGGTATGATCACTGGGATATATAGTATACGTCATATCACGTTAAACAGTCCGTAAAAAACGCGTTATCACCAATCGTGATAGTGTTGTTTTCCTGTTGGACATACCTTAGGCACACGTGTGCCGCCGGGTGTTCATTGACCCCTCAAGCGCATGTGCGTATGTGTGCATCGCCGTACCGGTTACGTACGTGTATGGGTAACGAACTAATAGTCAAGTCGGTCTCTGTAGACAGTTTCTCTACGGCATTATACGCTTACCGTGGCGACAAGACAGTCGTAAAAGTTCGATTTATTTTGGCGAGTGTAGTCGGTAATTCGATTATCTAGCGTTCTTCGTCGCAGGCACGTCTAGGAAACGTTAACATAATATGGCTTTGTTGAAATTGTCTCTTGCCGCCCGTCGGCCATTGTATGGCCGGCTGTTGTCGTCAATCGAGTGTGGCGGTGGCCACACGTTTCTGCGTTTGATGGCCGTCCGTCCGCTGGGCACGGCTAGCGGGCCGGACGAACAGCTACAGCGGCGAAACAATACCTTAACCGCGGCCACTGACACAACAGCTACCGCCGACACAACGACAACGAGTGCTGGATCTGGGACGGGTGTTGTCGCAGACAAGCCCGAATGGGATCCATTGGACGTGTCTTTCGCGGACCCACAGGCCACATTTAAGAGCAAGACAACGTGGGAAATACTGAGAGCGTACGTGGTGTATCAGCTTTGTTCGTCCAATTACATCGTCGAGAACAACATACAGGTAATATGTTTAATATTTTTTTAGGTTCTTTTAGTCGTTAAGTATGTATGGTGAAATTCGTACAATTTTCGTTAATTCGAACATTAACACCTTACAATCGCGGTATTGGGAAATAGGTAACCAATCCGTGTATATAATCAACAATTGTGCTTATGACGTTAACAGTATAATTATTTTTAGGTACGTATAATTAGGATATTAGAATACCATAGGTAAAGTCTGTTTAAGAAGCCATAGGCTGTTGTTACTAGGTTTTTTATTACTAGAAAACTGTAAGGAAATCGTAACATACTCATTATGCTAACTTATGGTTTCATTATTGTAGCTTTTTACTAGCAACATGGCCCGATTTAGGTTTTTTCCGCCTACAGACTACAATATATTGATAACCTACTTTCACATATTTTGTCTCTAAAATGTTATGTGAAAAGGAGGACTTTAATCTCAATTTAATATTAAATAATTTAAATTTGAAAACTAATATTTATAATTTAAGCTGAAATTATTGAAGACAAAATATTCCAAGAAAAACAAATTAAAATTAAAATATCTCCTTAACCAATTATAGCGCTAATGCTTGAATAAAACACGAAAATAACATTTTAAAATTTTTCTTATACAATTGAATTTTTAAACAAGAAATTAACAAAATACTCATATTTTCAGTGTTTATTTGTAGTTATAACTATTTTTAAAATATAAGTTTATAATAAACATTTAATTTTTATATTTAGTTTATGCAATATATTTTTTCATCGTGGCTTATATCTTTATTGAATAAATTATTAATTATTCTAATAAATAATATACGAGTATTATAATTTTCCATTACGTTGTTATCGAGCTATATTATTGGACCTAAAAAAAGAAATTATGTTTTTTTGTTGTTACACATTCTATAAAGTTTAAATAAACAGTACAATATCAAATAGCATAGCTTATAACAAAATACATACGTATTGTTGACTTTTAATTTTTTAACTTAGTCATTTGGCCATAGTTAGAAATAAAATTCATATTTTATATAGATTTTAAAATTATTATTAAAAAAGAAATTTACATCACTACATTTATGTAGTAATTTATTATGGTTGGATAATATTTATTAATTAATTGTTTTGAAATAATATGTTCATAATCAAATTAGGAGAGAAAACTTTTAACTGTTTGTATTTAATGACCAGGAAAATCAATCTAATCTAAAAATCAAATATATGTTTTGAAATAGAAAAAGTTTCAACAAATATAAATCATGAATGCGCTGTGATCTAACTTTTAATATTTAAAAAAAAATTAAAATAATTGTAATTAAGTTTTAATTAATTTTAAACTTTATTTAGCTCATGAACTTTTTGAAAAAAGTTCTCGGTGAAAAGTGTTTTGCCTATTTGATGAAAATGACATTTTTTGGTCATTTTGTTGCTGGGGAAGATCAATATAGTATTATTCCTACGTTGAAGCACTTGAGGTCTTTTGGTGTTAAACCAATATTGGATTATTCGGTCGAAGAAGATATTAGCCAAGAGGAGGCGGAAAAACGTGAAGTCGAGTGAGTATAATTTATATTTAATAATACTGATAATTGATAAATTATGTATTTAAAGAATTACATGGTTTAATTATTGAAGGTCTGAATTGTATTATCATTAGTAATACATTTTTTATTTTTAGCGTATAAATTCTATTTTTAATTATTTATTTATTTTTGTTGTCGTTAAACACATATTTTTAAAATAATACATAATTTGTATAACATAAAATCAATAATTTGGTTAAAAATGTATGTTTGATATGTCATATTGCAGTTTGATCATTGAATATATTGAATGACAATATTTTATGGTGTGTATTATTTTTACTTATTTTAATGAATTAGATGTGTGTACTATATGCCACTGTAAGTATAATATAATTTTTTGATCTATTAGAAAAGTGTTTCATGTTCTAGGCAATTTTCAAAAAATTAATTTCATAGTCTCCAATATTGAATAGTGTTCAGTTCTGTTTAGTTGTGCGCTCATTAGTGTTTCATTTTTTTTGTTTTTATCGACTTTTATAAAGTTATCTAGAACAATTTTATACAAAAAAAACTTCATAAAATTAATAATTAAATGAAATGTATATTTTTCGTATTTTAAAATTAATTATTTTAATTATATTTATATTTAGATCAAGTATATCCGAAATAGAAAGAAAACATCGAAATATCGCTCAAAAAGAAGGTAAATGTATGTATTTATTAATATAACAATGTCGATTTATAATTTTAATGACGTTCATTACGTTTTCCTGTAATAAATATTATGTATTAGTTCATTGTTTGTAGGTCATTTGACCTTAAGTTAATTTACAATTCATATATAGTGCACATTTTATTTTTATGTTAATCACAATTGCACATATCCTTTGGTTTCTTTATAATTTAATATTATTAATTTATTGCTTCTATATATTTGTATAGTTAATTTTATTTAAAATATAGTTAGGTATATTTTAAAATAATTGAGTAATTAATTACAATATTTCTTGTTATTCTCATTTATATAAAATATAAGAATTTGATTAACACATGCATTTATTTGAATCTGGTATTGTTCCTATTGGAACAGCTTCTGTTTCAGCAGAAAAAGTTGGAGGTTCTTTGCCACAGTATCATGTGGATAAAAAATTTGCAGATAGAAGGTATAAAGTGCAGAGTGCACGAACTTACTTTTACCTCAATGAAGCTACTTGTGAACGTAACATGGAAATATTCTCAAATTGCATACATGCAGTAGCTGGTAAAATATTAACAATTTAATTAATCAACACATAAAAAATTTCTGTTATATTTATATTAATACTTGTTTTAAATATATTGGTTATCTTATATTATAAGTATTCAATTGTTTGTATTCAATTAAATTTAAAAAATACAATTTTAATTCGCTGTTTAGGCACTACACAAGGAACAGGAATTACAGCAATTAAATTAACAGCTCTTGGACGGCCTCAACTTTTGGTAAATTATACTGTATATAAGTAGTTATATTTTTAAATTAAAATTTTCACTTTATAGTTAACATAATTTAGCATTATTACTTATAAAAGTTAATTTGTGTAAAAAAGGAACACCAAATACAATAATTTTATATAGAATCATTATGGTGTTTTTTTAACCGAGACTTAAGAGTAAGATAGACAATCTAGATGTCATATTGAATTGAGTGTAGGTGGCATACTAGCGAATTCAATTGAATATTACTTACAGTTAGGTTTTATTGTACTTACATATTTTTTGAAAAATAGTTTCATTAATCGTTACATTTATTCTAAACCCATATTAAAAAAAAATTGTTCATTAGTTTAAAATATTTATTTCAAGTAAAAATTCAATTGTTATATATCTTTAAAACCGAATGACTATATATAATTATGTAGGTATTAAAAACAAAATTTTTATTGATATTTAATTGCAGTTGCAGTTGTCTGAAGTTATTATGAGAGCTCGTACAGTAGCTAGTGAAATTATGGGTGGAAAAGGAAATGTAATTGGTCAACATCTTACTCTCGAAGAGTTGGAGAAACGTTTATTCGAAGGTGGAATCAAGGATACAAAAACATTTTTAGAAAAGGTTACCAAAGACAGTGAAGGGTAAAATTAATTTAATCTATTCAACCATTATTTTCAATAATTATTATTATAACTGTTATTTTTGTTTAAGTGTTATTCATTTATTTCCATGGAGCGGTCTGTTGAATGAGAATTTTGAATTAAGCGAGACATTCCGTGTGCCTTGTTTAAAAGAAGGTCGTATGGTTCGACTTTTATCTCAATTGTCTAAAAAAGAAGAAGAAATGTTCCGTAATATGGTTCATCGACTCAATACTTTAATTCAAGTAGAATATAAAATTTCATAAATATATTTCTTACATTTTAAGATATGTTGTTGATTTAATTGTATTAATTTAATTCACTTTTGTGTAGACTGCTTCAGATTTAGATGTACGTATAATGATTGATGCAGAACAAACATATTTCCAACCAGCCATATCTAGATTGACCCTTGAACTGATGCAAAAGTATAATACCAAAAAAACTGTCGTATTTAACACATATCAATGTTATCTAAAAGATGCACTTAATGAAGTCCAGACTGATTTAAATCAAGCGAAGCGTCAAAAATTTTATTTCGGAGCCAAACTTGTGCGTGGAGCATACATTGATCAGGTACTTTTAATTTTACGAATTAGTTATCTTCAAATTTAAATATTATTAGTTGGTGTTCGTAATTAACCGTTATAGCAATTAATCGTCTTTATATATATATATATATATATTACAGGAAAGAGCTAGGGCTGTAGCATTGGGTTATTCAGATCCAATCAATCCGTCATACGAAGCCACCACAAAAATGTATCATGATACATTATCTGAATGTTTAACGCGCATCAAAGAGCTAAAAGCCAAGGGTGACGTTTACAATACAATTGGTATAATGGTTGCATCGCATAATGAAGATACTGTACGCTTTACGATATCGCAGTGAGTAATATCTAATTAAACCGATAAAATATCCACTTCGTGTCTTAAAATAAAAAAATTATTAACGGTAGTTCGTATATATATTTTATAAAATTAAAAAAACGTTTCTAACATTGTCCACAAAAAGGATCGCTAAAATTAAACATAGAATTGAAATGATGTACGTTTTATGAGTAGTACTTGTTTGATAATTAAAGGTCTTTTTAGTAAAACATGAATATTGTTTTGGTTATTAGAATGAAGGAAATTGGTATCGCTCCTGAAGATAAAGTTATTTGTTTCGGACAACTGCTCGGCATGTGTGACTTTATCACGTTCCCCTTGGGTATGTCCTATAAAAATTATATCATATATTCAGTTTAAACATTGCAATCGTTTTAACAGGCCAGGCGGGATATTCGGCTTACAAATATATACCTTATGGTCCGGTTAGTGAAGTGCTACCGTATTTGTCCCGACGAGCGATGGAAAATAAAGGCGTGCTAAAGAAGTTAGCCAAGGAGAAAAGGTTACTGAGGAATGAACTTTTCAGGCGCATACTTCATGGACAGTTGTTTTATAAACCTAATGGAACCTATACACCGGTCTAAAAATACTGTCTTAAAATTTTCTGTGAATGAATAAGCTCACATTTCTATCTGTAAACCGATTGGTTTATATATTTCACTATTCATTCAATGGTATTCATTTAATATTAGTTTTATTCTTATTTTAATAATTTATCGTATATTATTATGGGCTTCGACGACAAAAATGTGTTATTTTTATAATGTTCTATATAATCTATAACATGTCTGTCTCGACTTTATAAAGAAAAACCGTCAATTTTATTTAAATCGGAAACTGTTTTTATTAATATATACACAAACTTTTTCATACATGACAGCTAATTATTATATTATATTATTACTATTTGTAAATAAATTAAGAATATTTTTAATTTGGCGAATTTATAAAGCTAAATGGATTTATATTTTTATATATAAATAAAATATTGCGATTTGGTCTTATTTATTTAAAGCATTTATTATTTTTAACAAGGTGTACATTATAATAATCTATAAAATATGTTCCTACTACAATATTCGATGATATGTGCAATGTTATGGGCAACAGAAAACATAGTCGGCGTTTTCACTAGTGTATTGGAATATATAAGAGAGCTAAGTTCAAAAATAAGTATACAAAATTATGAAATTGAATTTTGCATTGGTTTACATTTATAAAATCTAATGATTATATAATATAATAAATATTATCCTATTACTCCCAAAATTCAAATTTGATAAAAGTTATTATAATATAATTACAAACTTACAATATATAATATATTGGTGTTGAATCATTTTTTAAAGAGTGCTTATATAAATATTGACAGCTAATATCCATTTTAGCCTCGATTAAGCCATCACTATAGTGTAATCTTAGATACGTACTGGCTTTGTAATTATCGAAATAGGAAAAAATGGTTTTCAATAACTTGTTTAACATATTATAATAATTATTCAAAATAAAATATCTGTTCGATATAAATAGATACTGTGACGATAAGTCTATAAACTAATATTGTTCCTACAATCTTCTATTTATGAAAATAATTTATGATTTTGAAACTAAAATAACTTTGTAAATATACTAAATTCTTCAACGTTAGTTTATAATCAAGCGCATAACATTAAAGAGTGTGATGTTAAGTATATAGTTATATTATTGATAAATATGAACTTTCTTAGTTCCTACATAAGTAATGCATAATATGCAAAGCTGCTGACTATATCTATATAATATTTCTACAATTAATGTGTTTTCAAGTACTATATATAATATTATATAAAAATATCAATAATATAACATATATATTAGTATAGGTTAGATAAAAGTGTAAAACATTATTGTTCATCAAATATTAAATTTTTATATGAAATTTACCATTTTGTAAAGAAATGAAGCCTTTAAATATACTAAATATTTCAGCGGTTGTCTATGATCAATAATAAAACATTTTAGAATTTGTGTTATATATCAAAATATATATTTTATAAAAATTATCAATAACAGTATATATTTAATGGTATACTAATGATAGGTATATAACTCATTGTTCAACTATTTTCTTTTTATATAACCAGTTTTTCATTTCGCAACTAAGGCAACCACTTAAACATACTAACTTTTTTAACGCTTGTCCATGATCAACCATAATATATTAAGGACTTTGTCATATTAAATATATATTTATACTAATAAATTTGAAGTTATTTAGTTTCTATGTAAGTATATATCATATTTTTATAACCACAAATGATATTCTTGTTACTTTTAAGTACAGTATATGATATAGTTAGTAAATTGTCAATGATACATCGTATATATGTACAAGTATGATAAATCCATAAAACAATAATTTTCATATAATTTTCTTTACTTATAACACATTTATCGTTTCGAAAATAAAACAAGCTATTAAAAATACTAAATCATCCAACGCTTATTCGTCATCAAGCATAATAAATAAGGACAGTGATCTTAATATATATAAATATTAATGATAAAAATAAACTATTTTCAAAGCATGTTTTATAAATAAAACTGAAAAAAATAATTTTAGTTGATTTTTCATTTACAAAACACTTTATCAACTTCTCCAAAGATAAAAAATAAACTCACGCTCCATAAATTAATATATAAAATCAAGGTAAAATTCTGAGATTCGTGTCAAAAATATTTACTTATAATTAAAAAAAATTCCATTTAACCTTGGTAATAAAGTAATAAAGTAATAAATATATATAATAAAACTTAAACTCTGTAATATGTTGATAAACACAAACCGGTTCTTATCATTCTTAAGTACTCAATTTAATAATAATAAGCCGATAAAAGCGCGCAATAAAAAAATATAATTTTTATGTAACCAATTTGCTTTTGGAAATTTAACGCAAACAGTAATAAATATATAAATAATAATATACCAAAAATAACACAGTAGTTTATATAACATAATCATTAATAGAAAAAATTAAAAACAACATTTTAATAACTAAACTAAATAATGATAAATTAAATATTAAATTTAAATTTAAAAAAATAAAAGGTAACAAATGTTACTCTATTAACAAGCAATAACCATTCAAGACTTGGGAATATCATTGATAAATTTGAACATTATCCGTGTAAGTAAAATATAATATACATAAAATACTGACTGATTAGAAAATATTCAGCATAATATCTACAGGTATGATGTATTTATAAAACGATATTAATCATAGAATTTTATTATTTTAAATCTTATTTATCATTTTGGATTATGAGAAAGATTTACGACACCAAACCTAGAAAACAGGCAACAGGGAACAAGAACAATTTATCATATTGAAAATAAAAGAAGTTCATAAATGTACTAAACAATTCTAAAGTTGTAAATCATCAAGATTAATATAAATCCCATAACTCTGAAAAATATTAGTTTCTAAGTATGTATTACATATAAGTATACTATAAATTGAGTTTATTTAAAAGTATTTAAAAAGTCAAACATTATATTCCTGAATATTTTAACCACTATATAAGATATCGCTATAAAATTGTCTGAGAAATACGTATAATTTGTGGTTTAATATTTTTAAAAATATTGTTCCTATAATTTTTTTTTATGTAATAATAAACGTTTTTCTATAGGACAAAGGCAGCACCATTTATATAGTTGACAAGGGAAAAAATAGAACAAGCTGGAATTATCAACTTATAACTGAAACAAGCTCTTAAATATACTAAATAACTCATCATCAGCGCATGATCATGATTTTTAAATATATGATTAAACAAAGAAATTTTAGTTTTTAAGTATGTATTACATATAATTAAACTATTAATTGAGTTTATTTAAACTATTTTAAAAATCAAAAATTATATTCTTGAATATTTTAACCACTCTATAAGATATCAATAGAAAATTGTCTGCAAAATACGTATACTTTGTGGTTTAATATTTTTAAAAATAGTATTGTTCCTATAATTTTTTTTTATGTAATAATAAAAGTTTTTCTATAGGACAAAGGCAGCACCATTTATATAGTTGACAAGGGACAAAATAGAACAAGCTGGATTTATCAATCTATAACTGAAACAAGCTATTAAATATACCAAATAACTCATCATCAGCGCATGATCATGATTTTTAAAGATATGATTAAACAAAGAATTTTTAGTTTTTAAGTATGTATTACATATAATTAAACTATTAATTGAGTTTATTTAAACTATTTTAAAAATCAAAAATTATATTCCTGAATATTTTAACCACTATATAAGATGTCGATTGTCTGTGAGACACATATAATTCCTCGATAATAAGATATATAAAGGAGTATTGTATATATCATTTTCTATTTTTATAAACTTGAAAATGTTTTTGTTTAGGACAAATGTGGCAGTTTATAAAAGCTGGGAGTGAGGCAGGAATTTAACAGAAAGCACTATTTGGGGACTAAAACAAGTTATTAAATATACCAAATAACTCATCATCAGCGCATGATCATGATTTTTAAAGATATGATTAAACAAAGAATTTTTAGTTTTTAAGTATGTATTACATATAATTAAACTATTAATTGAGTTTATTTTTACTATTTTAAAAATCAAAAATTATATTCCTGAATATTTTAATCACTATATAAGATATCGATAGAAAATTGTCTGCGAAATACGTATACTTTGTGGTTTAGTATTTTTAAAAATATTGTTCCTATAATTTTTTTTTTGTATAATAACAAAAGTTTTTCTATAGGACAAAGGCAGCACTATTTATATAGTTGACAAGGGAAAAAATAGAACAAGCTGGAATTATCAATTTATAACTGAAACAAGCAATTAAATATACTAAATAACTCATCATCAGCGCATGATCATGATTTTTAAAAATATGATTAAACAAAGAAATTTTAGTTTTTAAGTATGTATTACATATAATTAAACTATTAATTGAGTTTATTTAAACTATTTTAAAAATCAAAAATTATATTCTTGAATATTTTAACCACTGTATAAGATATCAATAGAAAATGGTCTGCGAAATACGTATACTTTGTGGTTTAATATTTTTAAAAATAGTATTGTTCCTATAATTTTTTTTTTGTATAATAATAAAAGTTTTTCTATACGACAAAGGCAGCACCATTAATATAGTTGACAAGAGACAAAATAGAACAAGCTGAATTTATCAATTTATAACTGAAACAAGCTATTAAATATACTAAATAACTCATCAACAGCGAATGATCATGATTTTTAAAAATATGATGAAATAAAGAATTTTAGTTTTTAAGTATGTATTACACATAATTAAACTATTAATTGAGTTTATTTTTACTATTTTAAAAATCAAAATTATATTCCTGAATGTTTTAAGCACTATATAAGATATCGATTGTCTGTGAGACACATATAATTCCTCGATAATATGATATATAAAATAGTATTGTATATATCATTTACTATTTTTATAATCTTGAAAATGTTTTTATTTAGGACAAAAGTGGCAGTTTATAAAAGCTGGAAGTGAGGCAGGAATTTAACAGAAAGCACCATTTGGGGACTAAAACAAGCTATTAAATATACCATATAACTCATCATCAGCGCATGATCATGATTTTTAAAAATATGATTAAACAAAGAAATTTTAGTTTTTAAGTAGGTATTACATATAATTAAACTATTAAATGAGTTTATTTTTACTTTTTTAAAAATCAAAAATTACATTCTTGAATATTTGAAACACTTTATAATATATCAATTGTCTGTGAGACATATATAATTCCTCGATAATAAGATATATAAAATAGTATTGTATATATCATTTACTATTTTTATAATCTTGTAAATGTTTTTGTTTAGGACAAATGTGGCAGTTTATAAAAGCTGAGAGTGAGGCAAGAATTTAACAGAAAGCACCATTTGGAGACTAAATAAAAGAGAATAATCTGGATTTATCAATTTATTACCGAAACAGACTATTAAATTTACTAAATCACTGAACATTTCCATATGATCATGACATTTAAAAATATGATGAATTTGAGAAATTGTAGTTTAAATATGTATTTTTTTGTAATAAGAAAACTTTTAAGGGAATTTATTGATTTCATTTTGAATATCAAAAATAATTGTCTGAATTGTATTAATTTTGAAGTGTATATATTTAAATTGTCTACGAGAAATTTATAAAGCCTCGTTTGATAGATTTATAAGCAATATTGTTCTTATAATCCTTTTTTTTTTAACCTAGTAATTGTTTTTGTTTAGGACAAGTGTTGTTTGTACCATATGGTTTGACACAGGCTAGGGAGAATAATAATTTATTGTTTTTGAACCTTTATTATTTATTAAATGTACTGTCGTTCATATTTTATATTTATAATTTTTTTTTTCTTGTTTCTGTGGAAGTAATTTATATTAAACGTTATCTATTGATTGAATTTAGATATATTTTAAAAATGAAAAATGTCATTCTTGATACTTATAAGTACTGAATTTCATATTGTATAAAAATGTCTAATAGTTCTCTATATATATATATATATATATGTATTATTGTCTTTATGAAGGTTATATAATACATTGATCGTTAAGTTAACTCTTTATATAACAAATTTATTATTTTGGAATAAGAAATCAAGCTTTATGATAAACAATATCTTATAATATTTCATCAAAGTCAGAATTTATTTTTAACTTTGTGATATAATGTATATATATTAATTTATTTACGTTTTTGATATATTTGTAATATTTTTGTTTCTATGTTAGTAATATATACTATACATATACTACAAATTGAATTTATATATATATTTCTTTTAAACCGGAAAATAATATTCTTAATTTTATGCAGTGTATTTTAGTTGTATACGATTCCGAACACAATTATAATGGTCAATATTGGTGGACCAAGCCTGAAAATTCTGCTTTTGCTAATATTTCCGGCGGATATATTAATTGGGTCATACACGACGTTCTGTTATGGTCGGGTCATCGACACTTGTCGTCCACCATCTTTGTTCGCAACGTTAAGGAAATATATACGCCCTGGCGATGGGTTCTTTGTTTCTCACAGTGCTGCCAACGTTTTGACTGAGGTCGAAAAATGTACTTGTTTTTGACTCTGTGCTTAGATATATAGGACACATCGTATCCAAAGACGATTCCCCAGTCACAGCTACCAGTGGCGTCGTACGTTTTCCTTTGTTCTCTTTGTCCCGCGTTATTATATCATTTATTTTACGTTGAGCGATTGCTACTGCCAGTAAGTATTTCATTGATGTTTTTTTAATCACTTTGTTTTGTTCGTGTTTGGAATGTACGCAAGTACGTTTGACGGAGCGTTCATTTTGGCGTAGTTAATATTATTTTCCTGTTTTTACGTTTTCAGGTGTTTTGCCGCCGACATCTTTGTAGACCACCAGTGGCGTTGTGCCTTTTCCTTTGTTGTTCTTGTCCGGAGTTACTATATCATTTTTTTCTTCTTGAGTCATTGCTACTGCCAGTGAGTATTTCATTAATATTTTTGTAATCACTTTTGTCCGTGTTTGGAATGTACGAAAGTACGTTTGACGGAGTGTTCATTTTGGCGTAATGAATATTATTTATCTTGTTTTTACGTTTTCAGGTGTTTTACCGTTGCCGACACCTTTGTAGACCACCCGTGGCAAATTTACTGTAAAGAAGAGGCACTACACAAAGGCGTCAATCACTAAAAAACGGTATAAAACGTTCATTCAATCGTCTATGTTAGGATAATAAACAATATTCGTTGTTTTTCTTTTCCAGACACTACGATTTCGCTCGCAAATTTAATTGGTTTTAATCTGAACGTACAGTTGCGACATCCAAGTATCCCTTCGCAAGTATCATGCCGTTTGTAACACGTGTTCCCGTAACAACTACTGTTTCAACCATCACTACTTCGAGTTCTACATCAAGTACTACTAGAACCACTCAGTCAGGCAATGGTAGAAGTATTCCAACCACTACAAATACTAATGCAGGCAATATTGGTCACGGCTCTAATGGTAATAGACAAGGCCAGCCGCCTCATATAAATATGCCGAGGAACTCGCAAGGTCAACAACAACGTCCGATTGAGCATCAAAATCTGTTTGAACATCAATTTCCGTATCAATTTCAAAATCTGCAGCAATTTCAATATCCAATCCAAATTCAACATCCGTATCATCCTGTATTGGTGAACGGAGGGAATGTCATGCACCCGCCTAATGTTGAAATGTTATTTAATCCATACTTGAGAACTATTTACGAAGCCAACAGTCAGGATGTTAAGCTGCCGTATGTGAATACATTAAGAGGGCCCATCAAATTGACAAATCCGTAAGTATGACGAGCAATTTCATTATTTCGTCATTCGTGTCGACTTACTACTATCAATACATTTATTGTCCATCGTCGCTATTATTTATTTGCATGAGGTATCATGTATTATCCTAACTTTTGTTACTCAATTTTAAATTTGAACTTAAATTTACTTATGCGTTCTCCAACGATTATTAAATATACACGATCCCCTAATTATATAGCTCTGAGTTGTTAAAAAGGCATTACTCGACTAATGACCACTGTATTTGTTATCTACATTAAAGGGAATATTTCAAGCGTAATTGGTGCCTATTATAACCGAATATATTTATTTGTTTTAATGCCCACAGCCGTGTTCTCTCTGCAGCTCAACGATTTCTCGATCCAATGGATATTATATTGAATTATATAAGACTGTTTGGTGCGACCAGTATGATGATGGAGTCAATTTTGAGAGCATTATATGGTCCGTTCTATACAATACACGATATGATTAAAAATTATGGTAATTTATCAGTTTGGATAAAAAGAGTATGTTGGTTAATTGTATCAATCAATTTGATCAAACAGTTTATAAAAACAATTATCCATTTGTCAAGTACGTAAATTATATATTATTAATCACTAATATTCATCTAATATGTATTAATGTCTTTTGCAGAAATGTTAAAAGGAACTACTGAAGAACGTCCTAATGATCCTACGACTTCATCTACTTCTTAGGCTTCTACGACAAATACTACTTCTAAATGGTATTGACTTCTTTAAGTTATATTAATGAGTTATTATAATGAGAAACACAAAATAATGTAGTTATATTAAATTCTGATAGAAGGACT
>JAIPRN010001510.1:0-29590 GCA_025469175.1 Geopemphigus sp. TES_GeoC_2020
TAATAGCGGAAATCGGTTTTCGACGTTTTAATGGCAAACACACAAAAAAAAAAAACGAACGAACGAACACGGTTTACTCGCGCGCCATGACACCCGGACGGGCGGAACGGTTTCCGGACGCGCGTTCGAAATTGGATTTTGCGCGCGTTTGAAACGAACGGACCCGCCACGGCGGACTACTACCGTAAATGCCCGTATAACCGGTGACCGAGCGCGCGGTTCCGATGGCCACGGTTCGTTTTCGTACCGTATTCGACGCGGTGCGCCGCGACCACGGTAATGGTGAACGCCGCCAGCGCGAACGCGTACGACGAAATGACTCGCGGCCGTCGTCGCATCGTGGAACGTGGTAACGCAATAATATACACGCCGCACAAACAGCACAGCCGCGAATGCCGGACCGCCGGGAACCGTACCGGCGTTTTAAAGCGGGCTACGACGACGGCCGCTTATCTCGGACGCGCGCGATTTCGTGGCGTACGTGCGGGTGGTCCGAAGTGCCGTCGGCCGCGAACGGCGCGATCCCCCGCCGTCGATAATAACCGCTGACCGGTTCGTGTTTTACCACCTGTCGCCTCGTAAACGCCGCAAAGACGACGGGGCGGCCGCTAGTCGAATCGGGTCACGCGTCGTAAATACCTAACCGACGTGCGTGCCGAAAAATCGTACGACATCGGCTCGTCGCCGCCGATAATACCACGCGCTTAAACTCGGCACGGTATCTCGAGTGCACCGAAGTACCGTATCCACTGTTGCGTAATTATGTTCGTATTACCGGCGGAGTGCGATTACAACGAATTGCGTGGACTTTAAGTGTCGTCGGCGTGATTCTACGTCCGTATTTGTGTATTTACGCGTTTATTCGGCAGCTCACTTCGCTTTTTACGTCGCGTCATATTAATAACGTACGTAATCGCCCAGAATGCGCGTTCGGTATACCTAATTACGTAACGACGTTTGTTCTTCGTCCCCGAAGTAAATATATATATATACAACACACTCGTCGTCGGTCGCTTTGGTTCTCCGTCCGTCCGTCACGTGTTGTCCAACACACCTGTATCGGTGACGGGGAGGGGGAGGATTCTTAACCGGTGGCCATCACTAGAGTGTTCACGAGATGGTTCCGAATTTGGCCAACGTGATTGGAAATAGCGCGTACGATAAACCTCGCGACCAATTTTCGACGGTAAAATCGAAAACAGTATTCGTTTGAAAACGCGAAACGATCGACGTTTTCGAAATACGCGAAATTCGTCGCTTTTGTTTTTTTTTCCAATTTCCGTTTACGTACGAATTGTACAAAACGAACAACCGACGAATAGTTCGAAGTTAGAAATTCTGGCGCGTATATAACGCCGAAAGGAACCCCGCGATTCAATTTTCGATCGACTATCGACGAAACGAAAACGGACGAATTCGGTAACCCTGGCGCGTTATCCCTGGATAAGGGCCCGGGAAAAAGCACCTCGAGGTTACGTCGGTGTGTACGAAATGACGTGTTCCCGACGTCGTCGAGTGCCTAACGACAATTCGATTGGGATAATACGAATTATACGGAAAACAAACTCGTCCGACGCGACCGTAACTCGGACCAAGAGAATTGTTAACGTACGTATTTAACCGTCGGATTCGCCCGTCTAATCGACAGATTATTTGTCGGCCGTACGATTACTTTGTACATTGTTTAGTTATTAAACAGTTATCGTCGGTTCGGACGAACCCTCCAACGTAATATACACACACGTCGATTGACGATAATTAGCCATTCGGGCCGGACGTAATGGATGGACGAGTGCGCGCTTGGCCCGTTTAACCGAACCGTACGTGAACGGCAAATTCGTAGACGATGTTATTTAGGAGAGGCGATGTTGACGATTCGAGTTCGTAGAGGCGTCGATATCTTCCGTCCGCGTTACCAATCACGTACGCCGTATTATCCGTCCCCTCTGGCGACTGAAACGAGGGTCGCGTCCGGTGGTCGCCGGCCGACGGTTAAAACACGACAATATTATAGCCGAACGGACGATAACGCGCGCACCGACGGCCGTTCGATTAACCTAACCGACGAACGGATCAGTACGTAACCGTTCGTTACTACTACTACAACATTCCGCCCGAAATTCCCGGCCGTTTTCACGACCGTTTAAATATATGCCGCCCTAAAAAACGCTATCAACGATCACGTCGTGTTTCGCGCCACGCGAATCGTCGCGTGCGGACGATCCGACGTCTCGAGTTCGTAAATACCACGTACTCGTTATTTTCGTAATACGCCCTCGGTTTCGAATTACCGAAAATCGTACTACCGATAGCGTAACGACGTATATTACGATTTGTCACGCTAGGTACGGAGAGGGGAACTCCTGTCGTAACTCAAAACCACCGCCGGTACGAGCGATACCCCGTCGCACTAGCCGAACGCGCGTACGTTATACACGACCTATGAATAGTAACGGTAAACCCGTTGGCGCGCGCCCGTCGTAGATACGAACCCCGAAGGGCGCCGTACCAATTGGCGTCCGACGATAGTACCGATTCCCAATCGTCAAACTCGTGGACTTACCGTTGCGCGACATACAAATCATTCCCCCGTTCGAACATTGGTGGCGGTGTATTACGCGGGAAAACGAGCGAAGTATTTTTCATCCCCCCCCCGGTGGACGGAGTAAAGTCCGCGGACCGCCCGCCGTCGTGTAACCGAACACGAAAGAGGTCGGCCCCGGTCGTATTGTTGGACGAAAAAAAAAAAAACGAACGGAATTCGGGATTTTCGGCAGGGACGCCCGAGAGTATACGGCGCGGACGGGATTTCGCGGTTTGTCGTTCGTTCGCCGGGACCGCGAACGAAATAAAAGCGACGTGTACGCGTGTCACACACGTACGTGCCGTTTTACTAGAGCGCGCGCGCGCGGTATGCAAACGACGCTGTCACGCGCAGAGACCACTCGCGCCCGAATATTTATTAGGGAACGGATCTACGAGCTAATAATCGTCCACCGGCGCGTCGCGAAACGATTTTTCATTGTCTCGGGCCCTACGGCCGTGGCCCGCCGCCGCGTACGAACATCGGACGATCCTGTCGACGACGTCGCGCGTTTTCCGAAAACGACGGTATCCAAACGGAAAATGTCCGGGCATGGTACACGCGCGAATGTAAACGTGAAACGAACAACGTGGTGGTGTAACTACCGGCGGTTCGACTACGTACGGTTCGACGGGCTAAATGGATCCAAGAAACGCCATTCGACGTCGTAATACCGGTCAGTAATCCGCGTCAGAAACACCGGCGGTGTTGGCCGAATGAAAAGTACCGCCGTCGTCCGCTTAAAAATCGCCGAGCGCGACTTGTTCGAAGGACCGCGCGTCACTACGACTGGTGGTCAGCTACGGGCCCGACGGCGTCTCGGCGCGTCGTTCGTTCGTTTCCGCGTTCTAAAAACCACCGGGCGACATTTCGTCCCTCCGTCCTGTTACGAACCCGTACGTAATTACGCACTAGTTGTTTATAGAAGCGAATCGCGCGTGACACGGACGACGAATATGTAAAACGGCCGTCGGCAAACGTTTTTGTCCTACTATTGGTCCGATACGCGCTAACCGTTGGTCGATACCGGCTATTATTGTATGGAATTATGACGCTTACCGTTTGTTTTCGCTTTGGCCGTCCGTTCGCATTTGTCGCGCCCAAGCGCCGTAACCGTTGTCGTTAAAACGATACGGTCGTCCGTCGTATCGATCGCGCGCGTAAGTCGTACAAAACCGCACCCCGGACGGTAACCGCTCGCGTAAATCGCGTACTCTCGGAACCGCCAATAAACACACGGAAACCGTACGAGAAATTCGCCGCTATTGACGCGCGCGCGGTCGGAAGTTGCCGTTACTTCCGTTTACGCCGACAGCGGCGGCTGGTACCTGTTGCTCGCCATACAACCGTCTGTACCGACGTACTCGTTGATTAATAACCGGCGCCCCGACACGTCGTCGTCGGAGAAGCTCCTCGAGCCTTATACGCGTGTATGTCTGTATACTATATTAACGATATTCTCGTACCCGCGGGAATCGTTACGATAAAGTTAGAAAATAGTCCGATCGGTACAACGCCGGAACGTTTACGATACGATTACGGTCCTCCGCCGTCGTGTACACACGCCCGCGTCTCGCCCAATCGCGATCGTCATTACGCCCGTTCGTTCGACATTTACGATTGGTAGCGATTGACGGGCCGAACCGAGACCGCTCGATAAATGGTCAGCGTACGAGTGTAGTCCGCGCGTTCGCGAACGACCATGGCGGCGGTCGGAATTCAGCGGTGGTGACGATTAAAAAAAAAAAAAAAAAACCCGAAACGGACGGAACGCCTCGGAGAACGGTCGCGGAAACCGAAACGAGTTCCATCGGCGGGGGGGGAAGGCGTCCTCGAAAGGATTTATAAACAATATCAACCGCGCGAAACGCTCGTTAACTATTCCAAAACTCGCGTTTATTGTTCGATAACGACAATACTACAACGGTGCCGGTGACGGGGCGGCGCGCGGTACATTTTGAATGCGTCCTTTAACAACCGGAACTCGGCGGGTTTTTTTTTTTCGTGTCGTCGTTGTTCGCGTGTCCTACCCCGCCGGCCACTTTTTGTGAATCGCGTTAACAATAAAATAATTACGGGGACGAGAAAAAAATTATAACGATAAACCGAATAATAATAATATAATAACAATATACGCGCCGGCGCCGAACGGGGCCAAAACCGCGTAAAAAAATACGTAATAATCGTTGCGGTCGACGTGACGTTTAATTATACCGTAAGACGACCGTACACTCGATACGCGTTAAACGTACGAATAAACGTATACATATGTATATATATATATATTTACGCGCGCGCGTGTTTTAATTACGTAAGCGGTACGCGTACGGCACCGTCGGTCGCTATAAATATCAACCGGTAAGGAAAAACCGAACCAACGGCAGCGTTATCGCGCACGTCGCGAGCCCGCGAAAACTGAACGGCCCGGCGGCGGCACCGTTGTCCGTACCGGCGGCGGCCGGTGGAGGGTCCGTGGATAGGCCCGCCGCCTTGGCCATGGCCAAGGGGATTTCGTTTTGTTCGTAGTTGCCGGTGAACAGGTGGGCCCACGGGCCTCTGGCGAACACCATCACGTCGTCGCCCCCGTGTGTCTCCGCGTCCAATTTGACCAAACTCTGGTACTGGTAGTCCACGCTGTCTGTAAACCACCGACGCGCACGATTAAACAAACACTCCCGTTTGGCCGGCGATTGTTTTCTACATTCGGTATTTGCTACGGGACCTTCTGTCCTTACCGATCGCGGTACACGAAGGCGAACACCGCCGGTTTCCCTCCGGAACACGAGAAAATCGGATGACACGGGTAGAATATTTCGAAATCGGCGACGATACGTACACGAGACCCCGAGCGATATTTCGTCGTCGGGTAACCCAGGGGGACGTACCGTTACACACGTTCCCGGGGTGTTATAGCGCTTGGAGAGGTTTTCGTGGCGATAAAACGTCGGCCGTCGCGAACACTTTCGGCGCGCAATCGCGACGGAATTCCGTTGAACGCGGCTCGATAACCACCGGTTGGCCGTTCGCCGCGATAATAGTAAAAATTAACGACGGCGCGCTCACCGAAATCGTCGCCGGTCACGTTCGCGCGTACGCACGGCCCATGTTCGTCCACGGCCCCGTAGGAGACCTTTGGGCCGTTCGCGTAGCTGAGCGTCGTGTACGTCACGTTGTCCTTGGCCAAGGTGCCGGACGTGCCGAGAATGTTTTCGCCCCGTTTCGGATAGCCGGCCATGGACATGGTGTGCGCGTGGTCCGACGTGACGACGATCAGCGTGTCGTCCTCGCTGGTTAGCTGCACGGCGTCCTCGACGGCCCGCGACAGCTCCACCGTCTCGTCCAGCGCCATTTTCGCCCGCGTCTCGTGATGGGCCATATCGATGAGACCGCCCTCGACGAACAACACGAAACCGTTCGGCTCTTCCTGCAGCAGCTGGACGGCTTTTCTGGTCATCAGCGCCAACGTGGGCTGCGTCTCTGCCGATTTCAGCCTGTAGTCCATGTGCGACCGGTGGAACAGGCCTGCGGAATTAAAAAAAAAAAAACCGTGCACACTCGGCCCGCGCGCCCGACGGACAAATTCGTTTACCCAACACGAAGTCCACTTTAGACATGTCCGTGTCCATCAGCTCCCGCGCGTTCGTCACGTACGCGGCCGTCTTATCGGCGAACCGGTTCGCCTTGTCGTTCTTCCAATTGGCCACCAAGTCCTCGTCCGACCGTTTGCCCGTGGAATTCGCGCCGCTCATCGTGAAATAATCCCGACCGCCGCCCATGATCACCTGCGGGATGTACGTTGTGCCCGTTGCGGGATAAGCGTTTACGTTCGACGGACACGACGAAAATGTGAGAACGTGATGGGACGAGAAAGTGGACGGAATCCAAGGATTTGAGAAACCGGTTGGGTCGGACAGAGCGTGTGTCGTTCGACGGTTAACGAAGGAGATTATCGGCAAACTCGACGGCGACGACGGGACGCGTTTTAAATAGGTGGGGAGTTACTGTGTCCGTATCGGGCTAAAATCCGCGGAGAATATCGCGCGTTACCGAGTCGGTGTGTTTTTGCTAACCTTGAAATTTCTGCCGGGATCCCTCGTGATCAGCTGTCTGGCAATGTCCTCGCACTGCGTGACGTTCGTCTTGTTTTTGGCCATGGCTTTTTTCATGTCTTCGTCCGACTCCCAGTCCCGGTGCGCGGTGTGCGCGTACGCGCCCGCTGGGGACGCGTGCGTTACCCTGGTCGTGGTCACGATCCCGGTGGCCTTTCCGGCCCACTGCGCCCATTGCATGATGGACGTCATCCGGTTGTCATCGGACACCGAGGCCGGGCAATCCGACAACAGTACTTTGGACGTTACGCCGATCGTGCCTTTGTTGTTTTTCACGCCGCACAAATAGGCGGTGGCCGTACACGCCGAATCGGCCACTTGACGGTCCACGCAATACGTCTAACGATAATAATAATAATAATAATAACGACAAATCGCGAGTAAAACAGTGAAAAAAAACTGTTCGTCGCCTCCTCCGTTATTCCTGTGACGCGTGGTCCGGAACAATCGGATTCACTATCGTCGTCGTCGTCGAAACACGAAAACCCCGCGATTGGTCGCCAAAAACGTATTGTCCGATTTTCTTTTTACACGTATCGCCCACACTACTTTTCGTGTACCGTCGTACGACCGAACCCAGTTCGTCGTCCCCTCCCCCGCGTTCCGGCGACGACGATATCATAGCGATCCACCGTTGTCCCGTCACCCGTCTACACGGTCTACCGTCGTCGACGGCGTGTACCTTCGATATTCCCGTGAACGGGAATTGCTCGAAACTCAGACGATCGCTTTCGCCGGAGACGTTTCGCGTTTGGCCTTTGTATATCCGGGCCGCCGTCAACGTGGCCACCGACATACCGTCGCCCAGGAACATTATCAGATTGTTGGCCGTGCCGGTGCGCAGCTGCATGCGGGACTTCTTCTCCACCGTCCGTTTGGCGTTGTCGATCCAGTATCGGGACTCTGCCGGGACAAACGTTTACGGACGTTAACGTTTGGGGCAACGTCGCGAAGAGCCGTCGGGCCCATAGTCGTTACTTAACGAATACCTCCTCTCTCCCCCCCAATCCCAACCAGTGTCCAACACGCGGTCCCTTCTCGGTCGTCAACGACGATTCGCTGTGCGGGACGAAGCGAGTTCGCCAATTTACCGCGAACGGGGACGAAATGAAAACGTCGTCGGGTCCGCGACGTGTAATGGGCGGGCCGGCTCGGCGCGTAACAAAGAATAAGCGAAACGGCCCGGCGAGATTTCGCCTTCCGAACGTGTTTCGCCACCAACCTGGACGGCCGGTCGCAACGGTACGCGCGAATTAAAGTTGGCGGCGCGTACACTTGTTGAAAACGGGGTCCGGTATTGTTCGCGAAAACGCGGAAAAAAAACCGTTAATAGGTTTTTCGAAACAGAAAAAAAAACACCGGAAACAACCCTCAACCCGCCACCACTAGTCGTCACGGGCGACGAAACGGTCGTAACGTATTTTCGTACATATATATATATATTCCCCACGCGCCCATCCAACGACAACGAAACTACGACGAGAATTACGCGATTGAATCGACGTAGTTTTTATTAGCCGACCCGTATAATGTTTTCCGCGTTCACCGGCTGGCCGCCTAACCGGGCCCGTCGAATAGAGTCCGGCGCGGGAAGCTGACAAACGCGGCGTGTAACTTCCGTCCCGCTGCCCGGGCGATATTTCCGACGGCGTTTTCTTTGCCGAACAATCGAATTTTCATTCGAAATTTGTCCACACGCCCTTCCTCCCAACTCCCCCCTCCCCCGATTTCAGAAAAATCGAATTTCACAAACATTTCGCCGCACGGAACCGTGTTATTATTACGTCGTTCGTTTTATCGAAATCGTTAACGTCATTCGGTAAACGAGACCCGCGGCGCAACAGGTAATACGTGCGGAAAACGTCGACATTTTGTTCACGCGAAACAGACCCGTGATAACGGTTACCGGCGGAAATTTCGCGAAGACAACTCGTTAATTTCTCTATGGGGGCCCAAAAATTAGAAAACCTAAACGGCGATAGTCGTATACTACTCGCGCGTGATTTCGGATAGAAACATAATGGAAAATTTCGAACGGAACGATAATTATTTAACGTTCGTCGGCGCTCCGTGTGACGCCAGACGTAATTTTTAACAGCGACGCGCGCGTTTTTTTTTTTTAGTTCTACCACGCCCGCCCCTCTCAGGGAAGACTTGTTTGCGAACTGTTCCGCCGTTCGATCGTACCGCGTTATTATTAGACCGTTAAATGCCGCAAGCGCGCGTACCGTAACGCCGTATAATTAAACGTTTCCCGGCGACGAGTCGGAAAAAAAATTTATCGACGTCGTCATATATGGCAGGAGGGCGACGGGGATGGTAAAGGGTACACACAATTAGAACGTAAAACATGCGTGGTTTATTACACCGTCGGTTAAACGACGTTTTACGCAATTGTGTGTACCGACGTTTTCAACCGGTCCGCCCGGTAAACGACCTTTGCGCCGGTAAAACGAATCCGAAAACCGAACGGACGGGTTCGGTCGTGAAGTAATTCGGTCGAGAAAACGGAGCCGCTCGGTCGTTCCTATACGCCTGGTCGACCGATAGCGACGCGAGTTCGATACGTGCGTGTGTGTGCGGGCGCGTGTGTCCGACGTGTCGTCGGCCGAACAACTCGTTTCGCGGTTCTTCTAATCGAATTATTAGTCGCGCGTGGGCCGGCTTAACGACGGCAACGAACGTGTAAACCCTTTTCGGCTAGTTAACGGTCGGCCGCCTGTAATTGACGTAACCGGCGTACGAATTTCCCGGGCACGATTCGGTAACGCGGACGGCGAAATATATTTCCGCGCGTAACAACGAACCGCCGCGCGCGCGCGCGCCGTCCGACCGAAGCCCCGGGGCGAATAAACTTTCGGGAAACTAATTAATTGAAATTCGCGATCAATCGCGTCGCGGGAAATCGCAATAGTGAACGGGCCCGCCGTCCGGGGGATTAATTAATTTCCCCCGTTCGCGCGCGCGTCAGCGGCGTACGTTCCGCTCTTCCCGGCGACGTTTTTAATCGGATCGCCGAGCGATTTTTATGGTTTGATTAACCGGCGCCCCGTCGCGGGTGCGCTGCGGCGAACGGTTCGGCGACGAACGTACATTCGCGTACATTGTACTAAACAAACTGCGGGCGGCGACGTTCTCGGGCTGGACCAGCGACGGACGGGCGCGATGTACGAACGTAACGGGACAATGTTTCCTTCCGAAAAACGGCCGCGTCGTTGTCCGCTCCCCCCCCCCCTACTATCGCGACGCGTCGTCGTTTTTCCGATCGACGTACCCCGTCCGTTTTAGTTTTTAACGGTTCGCCCGTCCGAGTGACGACTTTCGAATCGCGGAAAGGGCCGAACGCGTTGTCAGGTCAGTTTAAATTAACGCGTACATTCACGAACGTAAACGGTAAATGCTACGACCGCGTTTAATCGTCGACGTTTGGACGATTAGCGCGATGATTTCGAACGCGAGTACGTCGGATGATCTCGAATCGCTCGGATGTCCGACGCGTACTTGCCGAAACAGTGTCCGTGTGATGATGGTCAAATATTTACAAAAAAAAACGGCGACGATAAATCGTACGCGCGCCTCCTTTCGCGAAGGTTCCCGCGTTGTCGTTATAATTGTACACGGGCGTTTACGCGAGCTATTATTATCGCGCCTGTCTCTTTATTACGTCGTTCGCTAGTCGAGTAGAATGGGCGGAAGCGAACACGAAACGACGTGAGATCACCCGCTTAAGGTCAACCGTCGTTAATTATACAGTTTTACCGAGAAACAAAAATACGCAAATTACCGCCGCCGCCGTCGTTACGCTTACGAAACTTTTAACGAAGTCCAATTGTGCGGTAATTTCCGACGAACGCGTGGCCGCGAATTTTAAACGTAAGCGAAAAACGTCCGCGTACCGGACGGTCCGTGTCCGTTCGTTTTGCCGCGGAAACAATTCGTTCGGACCGATTTCGGCGCGTCTTCGTCCCTGTTTGCCATAACCGCGCTTCAAACTTTTCCTGGAGGAGAACAGAAACGGGTACGGATCTCCTACGCGAATCGCTCGAGTCCGAAAAAGACGTACGCGTTTTCCGATTCTCACATTTCGGGCGTCGAACAAACGGCGATTGCTTTCTTCGCGATTACCGTCAAAAAGAATACACCGTTCAGAATTCCGATCGGTAATGTCGTCGAATATCGCGTAATACGTTCGTACGTTTCGCTTTCCGCGTTAAAATACGAATCAAACGCCTATCGCCGGGCCAACTGTTCCGAAAACGTACGAATCGTTTACAAATACACGACGGGTCGAAAAACGTCGACAGTTTCCGCCGCCGCGGGACAATAAATACCGAAAAAAAAAACAAACCGTTAGAAAGGTTGAATACGACCGGTAGGTGCGTTCGTAACAATAGTACAGATAGTATAATGAAGGGTCGTCATCGTGTCGAACAATCGCTTACACATTACGCGTACGAACGATTACTTCCGATTAGGTTATCGAACGACACAACGGTGATGGCAATTTCGAAATGGAAACTACGCGGCCGGCTAATATAATACGGACGTCCGAGAATGATGGCGTGTTTCGAAAGACGAACGTAATGGCGACGATTATATCGGGAAAGGGGAACGCCGTCGAAAACGAGACGACCGGTAACTCGAAAAGCGAAAGTATCGATTACGGCGTGTACCGGCAACGGCCGTTTTTGTCGCGTACCACGCATACGGAGAGGTTCGTTGTTGAACGAACGTATCATCGACGGGCGCGGCTATTGTTTTCGGGGTCTGCCGGGCCGACCGGAATAGAAAGTAACGATAAAAACACCTTACCCGATTCTTGGGCGACGGCGGTCGCGGACACCTGCAACGCGCAGACCAACGCGCACACGGCGGACGTCCACATCATTTTGCTGGGCCGACGGACGTGCCGCGGAACTTTTATACGCGTCCCCGGTGGACGGGACGGAGTGGCAGGTGTACGATGAGCGGTGCGGACCGCCGGCGGAGAGGTGGAAGACCGTTTTCGTCGCGTGTCAAAAAATGACTTTCGCGCGCCCGTCGACACACGTACGTATTAGTAGCCGCGTGTTTCTAACATTTCGATACGTCCGTTCGGCAAAACGGCGGTCGTCGATAATCCGCCGTAATCCACGGCCGCCGACAATCGTCGCTCACTTTTCAACCGCGCGATTGCTACGTAATATCGAAATATTACGCCGGTACTCGGGCGCCCGCAAGCTTAACGGGCTCGCGCGACCGGCGGTGCCGTCGGAGACAAACGGGACGGGCCAACCGACGATCACGTTTTTCGTTTGTCGTCGGCGGCCGTACGTAGATAATGACGAGCGACCTTAACGTCACGTAAGCGTTTACCCGTTATCTCCGTAAGCCTCGCGCCGACATTCCGATATTAAGCGGTTAGGTTAATAATTACTCTCCGTTTACGCCACATAATCGTCGGATTATTGTTGTACGCGAACGCGTAATTATTATTGACGCGACGAATTCGTTCTAAATCCCCTGGCCCCTCCGGCTTCGCTCGAAGTTCCGGTACGTTAGCGAAACGACCCGGTCGGTTTTTCCATCGGCGATCTGCGACGCACGCGCGCGTCCACCGACTATTGCGGAAAACGTCGGCGAATTAACGAGCGACTCGACCGTACTAACCGCGGCTGTTCCGTCTCGAGCGCCGTAAATATTATTGTTTTCGCGACGATAGTAATCCGATCGCGGAATCGTTTCGCAGTGTAAAGCGTATACCTGTTGACGATTCGTGCCTACTTGACTGTAAAAACCGCGGCGGTCGATCGTAAAAAAAAAACCGTGAATCATTTTTTACACGGACCACCGTACCATACGCGATCGTCGATACTGCGAAACGTATGTTATACCTCGAACACCGTGATCGTGGCTAATTAAATCGGTCGTTAAAAAATAAAAGACCGAAAACGTGCGACCGGACCCCAAGTAACTCGTGACCAACGCGCGCGCTTTTTTCGGAAAAGGACATTTTCAAATCGGACCCATCGACGACGACGACGTCGACATCCGGACGAACCCGAAATCGTTTGGTCCATTACCGGGCGAGAGAAATTTGGGGAGGGGAGACTTCTAAAGCCCGTCGGGGGCAAATTCGGTTACGTTCGGTAAACGAACGAGCGCGGTGCGTGGACCACTACCACTCTACTCGTCGTCGTACCGCTAGATACTTTTGATCGTATTCTTGAAACGGACAGTCGCGTTTTTCGCCGGCTCGTTTAATAAATGCGGCGAACGCACGGCCGTCGATAGACGTTCCCGTTTTGAACGCGTAGTTTGGGAACGGCGTTTACGAATCCGTCGTAAAATCTTACGTCGCGTTGCGCAATGTTTACGGTTTTTTTTTTATCCGTCGCGTTATCTGGCCACGCACTCACGAACACGGCCAATATTGTTTCTGAAGAAACAACGACGTAACCGCGTGCTCGGAGATATATTGCGCGGTATCGATAAATCGTACAAACGCGCGTACTTAACTAACGCGCCGGTACCGCGGATAGTATACAAGACGACCATGACGCACGGGATCCGCGACGTTTCGCGCCCCCAGGGAGTCCCGTTTTTCCCGGGGGACGGAAGGACCGTTTGAAATCGTATCGACGGATATTTTCGTTTACACAAACCGCGAGCGTGAAAAAAAGTTCGATTTACGTTGACGACGAAAACACCAGCGTCCGTAAATATACTGAACGTTCGTATGACTATCACGGAACACGCGGTACTGACGGGTACTAATTATAAATTGAAAAAAAAGTGTCCAAGGGGGCACGGAACGACCGCCTCAAAAATACGATGCCGCGTATTCGTTGTCTGTAGACCTTTTACTAATAAGAAACGACGATGTGGCGTTTCCACGGCACGTTGTCCGGTGACCGTCGCCGAGCAATTCACCTGGCGAATTACCGTTCCCCCCCCCCCCGTCGAATAGGTAAAGAAAAAAAAACAGTTTCTTAAAATTCGCGTTATTTCCGTTCCGTAGGACTACAAATTGTTTGCAAGCGAGTCGTATTCTTCGCGAACCGAACAGTTTTCTTTAAAAATAAACCTACGCGGTTCGTCCGATACAACACATAAGACGCGTACGTGTACAATATATGCGCGTAACTGTTACCGAAACGATCACTCGGAAGACGCGATATTGTCGAGACGAAATTTCGGTATTCTAAAAAAAGTCCGATATACTACAAGATGATTGTATATATATATATATAGAGAGAGTATCGTCCACGATATTAATCGCCGACGTGACAATCGCGTACGTCTCGGAGAATATCGCAATTTCGGACATTCGTCACGCGTTTTCTAACCGCCGTTCGGACCGAACGTATTTTTAGCGACAGGTCCGAAGACGACGTACCACGGACGTTGTTTTTAAAGGTGTCGTTCGTAAAACGGCCGTACCGTACGGCGCCAGTCGTACGTGCATACGCTACGATATCCGAGTGTCCCGATGTTGATGATGATGATGATTATAATAATAAACGACGGAACTTAACGGTCCGCTCGCGTAATTCGCGTACGAGTCGTAAACGGTTTTTATCGTTTTGTTCCGTCCGCGTGTCGGCGCGATCGAAAGTAAAACACACGCGAGGATGATCCGGTTCGAAACGATTAATCAATTGCATAGTGGGGAACAATTACGGCGCGAACGATACCGTGTTTTTACTACCGTGCGCGGTCGGCGTACGCGCGCCTTATAATTTCGCGTCATCAAATCAGCGACCGCCGCCGTTGTTCGATGGAAATCGAAAAAAGTAATTTACCAAAAATACGTTATTAAATATTACTCGAAACGTTCGTGCGTACGTTAGATTTATATAAATCATTTCGTCGACGCCGTCTCGTCCAATTTCCGTCCCGATGACGTTCCGCCGAGCACCGCCGCCGATCGTCAATCGCGTGTTGCCGCCGATAGGTCGAAACGATTACGATAATTGTGGAAAATAAAATTGAAATACGGAGCGAGAATATATCGAACACCGGCTGTACGAACCTAATAAACGGCGATTTCGGAACGGTCGAAAATGCCGATAAACGCGCTTCGTCCATTCACCTGACGCGGCGCAATTTCGCGTCGAATACGTTTCTTTTCGTCCGTTTTCGGTAAATACTAATATTCTAATTCGCTCGGGACAACGACGATAGTTCGTCCGACCATGCCTCATTGTTTGTCGATCCAGAGTAGTCGGCGCCGGTTTACGGGCGAACAGAGTCGCCGAGAAGAATACGTTTCCTTTTTGGCGGATTGTAACTACAGTTGCCCGGCCAAACAGTTTCCGGCAACAATGTTACCGTCTCCGTTCCGACGGCACACAACGAACCGGTGGGAGTTTTTACGGGATAAAAAACCAATTTAATCGATTCGGACGAAAGGGAGATTATTATTCGTTGGCGACTATACAAAAAGTATATATATATATATATATATACGATTCTGTGTTCTACGGTTATTCCGGTCACGCCGAAAAAAGAATAGCCGAGTTTGAAATAGGCGCGTCGCCACTTATCGGTTATACTCCAACGCCGTTTCGAATATATCGGGCAGGGCGCGTCGTCGATTCGTTCCGCGGAAACACGCGATCCCGTCGTAAATCGTTCGTCTTTCGCGCCTTGTCATCACGCTATTCGCGTCGAACATTTCGAATCGTTCGTACACACGATTATTGGCCCGTAGAAAAAAAGGCGCGTACGATTACACGAATAGGCCCTTCGTTTCGAACGTTGTAGACAGGGAACGCGCCCCGTGTCGTCGGCGTTTCGCGTTTAACGACACATTTTAGACGACAACGCGGTTTCTCCCGCCGCCTTCCCCACTCGTTGGAAATCCTCCGTCCCCGCGTGGCAGAGTCCGGTCGATTCGCGGACATATTATTTACCGAACGCGTAATCGGACGCCGCGAAAATCATAAAACACACGCCGGTACGGGCGCAAACGTTTTTAATAAGCCCACCGCGCGTTACGATTTTCGTTTCAAAATACCGACAGACAATACGGTGTTTACGTCGGCGGCGCGGGTTCACTGGGGGTCCCTGTGCGTCAGGTGCACGGTGAGCAGGAGCGTGGATGTGATGAGAAACACGGAGGATACGGCCACGGCTGGGAAACCGGCCGACGTGAACGCGACCGGGCCACCGGCTATTCCGGCGGCCGGTCCCACGCCCGCCGCGAAGCCCATCGTCAACGGGATCACGTTCTGCTCGTAGTTGCCGCTGAACAGGTGGGCCCACGGGCCCCGGGCGAACACCATCACGTCCTCGCCGGCGTGCGTCTCGTCCGGCAACGGTACCAGCGTCGGGTACTTGTACGACGGGCTGCCTGCAAAACGCGAATACCGACGATGTAACACATGTGATGGTGGTGGCGCGGCGAACCGTGCGCGGATAGACAGGCGGGATAGTCCACCTGGCAGGGTCGGTACTCCGACGGTCGACGGTGATAAAACATTGGCGAGAGAACGGATTTTGGGTGTGACGGAAGTACGTGACGTCCGATACACGGCCAGTGAACGATTTGGTTACGTTTTGACGGCGCGTAACGTGTAAAAGTCGACATTAATGGGCGATGTTTAGTAGCCGGTTAATGGGACGAACGTACGTCGTACGAAAAATCCGTTTTTCGATATTCGTTTCGTCCGCGCGATAACCGTAAAGGCGGCTGCTGCTGGAACGATTCCCAGCCGGTCCGCGACAATACGTTCCACGAAATCGCTGACGTAATAACGGAAAAACGTATAAAACCGACGGCCAGCGTCTACGCCCAGACGGTCGGATGTCGCGATAATTAGCCGTCGGCCGAACGCGACAAGTTTTCCCATTACCGTTATTCGAACGAACGCGCGGACGCTACCGATAATATATATATATAGTATTCAACGTTCATTTCCGTTATTGGAATTTTGTCCGGCGGGTTTCGCGAGTTTTCGAAAATGGCGCGAAAATATCCGGCGAAAAGTCGATCGATCACGGTCGAGATTTAAACGTCGCCGATTACGGACTGAATTCCCGGGGCGGCCAACCGAAACAACGTGTTAGTGTACTTGTCGGCACACCGGCCGCAGAGACTTTAACACGGAACGCCGACAAACGTCCGCTTTCGAACGATTTCTAACGTCGCGCCACAAAAAAGTAAGCGAACTAAACAAAACGGACGCGATAATTGGCTACCACCGCCGAACGGGATACGTATCGCGTCCGATTGTCCCGGTACGGTAAACAAACGCTCGTTCCGATTTTTGTTTCGCGGGTGAGGGAATTTCGCATCGTACCGAATTTTCGCGGCCCGTTTTATGGAATACGTTGTCGGTGGTGTACGCCCTAATACGGACGCGGAAATAAAACGGTCGGCGAACGTCGCCGCGAAGTTGCGGATGTCCACCGAAGAGTGAAAATAATAACGTTACCAGGGAGAGATTACTTACGCACGGTGGCGGGAGGGGGAGGGGAGGAGCGACTAGCGATTTTACGGAGAAACGCGGAATTGCGTTACAACCAGACCAGGTGAAAATTCGCGAACTTACGCGCCCGCGAATTTATATATATATATATATGAACGAAACTTTTACGTGGATTGAAAGTTACTACGAGACATATTGCGTATTACGAGTAAGAATCGCGTATAGTACGGCATATCGAAATATAAAACTTTTTATTAGTACACAAACGACTGAACAATACGCGTACGCGAACAATAAAGCCGTCCGCGCGTACGTATATCCGTTTACGCTCCGTTAAAGACCGTTGCTCGGTTGCCAGCAGCCACTTTTCGGCATTGATACGAACGCGCGTTCCGATATTTCGATACACTCGCGTATACGGTGTTAATAGTCGAACCGTATTTGTCGGTAATTCGCTATATATAAACGCGCGAAAACGACGAAACCGAATTTAATTAGACGCGAGTGACGGAAGAAAATCGTCGTTCGGGCGCGTCTTTTGGATTTTGGATTTTTTTTTTTTTGACGCCCGAATAAAATCGATTGACCGCCGCGCTGCCGAAGTAACGATGTGAAAAAAACCGTTTCCGTCGGTTACGTCGCATTCGGCGTTCGACGTCCGCCGTTTTCGTGTTCATCGCGCGAAAATCATCCGGCGTGTTTCCAACACGCGCACACACGCCTAGCCCCCCGAACCCGTCACCCACTCTCGGTCGCAGAGCGAAACGCTCACGGACGACCCGTGAAAACGGTCCATCGATTTCGTCGCGAGTTTTTACCGTTCAAACGTAAAACGACACACGCCGTTTATAGTAATTACGGGCGCGGAATAGACTTTTCACGAGGTTTTTCGATTGATATCGGCGCCGCGTTCGTCCGCCAACCGATACATAATCGAAATACGCGAACCACGGTCGTGTTTTGTCGAAACGGACAGCGGTCGTCCAGATACGGTAATATCGCGACGGCGACCTCCGCGCTCGCGTTATACTCGTACGCGATATTCACCGGGTGTGACGACATCGAAACAACCGTATTGATAATATCAAACGTCAGTCGTCGTTCGCCGTGGTCTATTTAACGTATACGTACATATATACGTGCGAGCGTGCGTTGTAATTTGTTTATATGTATGTGCAACGATAATACTCGGAAACGACGAAAATTCAAACACGATTTATTGACGTAAATATCGCGCGCGCCCCGCGGTCGTTTACGAAATTTCCGGATACGGTCTAACGTAGGTCAATACACCGTATACATTAGGTATATTTATATATATACATACGGTACGTAAACTCTTTGTATGTACCCACGGGCGTTCGTTCGTCTCAAAAGACGCTTCTTCGTTGTTTCTAGAAAACGCGGAGCGTTTTCTTAAATACGTTTACGAAACGAATTGTCGTCGTGGTCGTACGTGTAACATGAACACGAACATTTTCCGAAATGTCTCGTGACTTTCCCGTAACGGTGGAGGATCACCATAGCGTCGAGCGCCTAATAAAGTTAGCTGCCGTCGTGACGGAACGTAAACGCGCCCCCAAACGTCGTTTGAAAATCGACGAATTCGTCGATCGGCCTTCGGAGACGCGCCTTTTTTCGTTGAGAAAATATTCGGAAAGTTACTTTTCGTACATTTCTTTCCGCCGAATGATTCCGATTATTTTTCTAATCAAAATATACGCGACTCGACGACGATAATAAAAATAACTATTCGTAATTATGCGTGGACGACGATAAATCAAACTATCGGAGAAATATAAACGTTTCCGACGTTCAAAACGCGTTTCCTGTACAGTTTCATTTACACATAGATCGAAGTAAAAGCGTAACGGATTATTAATTACAAAGTATTTACTCATGTCGACTTCGGACGAATCTTCGCGAATGCATTTACTCTTGTTGTCGTCATCGGGCAGCGGCGTGATTTTCGGACCGTTGGCGTAGCTGAGCGTGGGAAATGGCAACTTGTCAGAGCCCATTTGCCCCGACAGGCCCAAAATGTCGTTACCCCTGACCGGGTAACCGGACATAGTCATGGTATGCGAGTGGTCCGCGGTGACCACGATCAGCGTGTCGTCCTCACTAGTCATGTCCACCGCCTGTTGCACGGCCTTCGACAATTCCGCGGTCTCGTCTAGCGCTATTCTGGCCAGCACCTTATGGTGTGCCGCGTCAATCAGACCACCCTCGACGAACAGGAAGAATCCGTTTTGCTGTTTCTGGAGCACTTCGATCGCCTTCTTCGTCATCTCCGCTAGCGTGGGCTGCATTTTTTCATCTGCCACCAAACGATATTTCATGTGTTTCTCTTCGAAAAGACCTGAAAAATAATCGTCATTATAGACAACTTAATCGAAGAACGACTTATCTGGGCGATCGGCGCGACAATAATTTGATGAACGACTCGGTTTCGTTAATCGTTACTCGAACTATTCGCCGAACAAAAAAAACCGCGGAACGAAGGGGAACCATTAAAATAAACTTTCGAATTTTTCGAACTTTAGGAGGATTCGTTAAGCCGCGTAAAAGAGATTTCTCGCAGTTAATTTACTATCAAAAACCGTCCGCCTTCGTTTCTTTCGAATTACTCGCGCGCAATTTACGTAATCCGTTCGATACCAAGTGCCGTCGTACAATAACCAAAATTCGTATCTAATTTACCCAATAAATAGTCGGTCTTGGAAGGGTCGACGTTCAATAATTGGTCCCTGTTTTCGACGTACGCGGCTTTTCCTTTACCGAAACGTTTCATCTTATCATCCTGCCACACTTTCACTAGGTCCATATCCATTCGGGATCCATTGTATCTCGTATCGTTGAGCTGGAACATTTTGCGACCTCCGCCGAGTATCACCTGCACGCACGATATACAATTAACAACGTTTTCTTGGGTTCGTTTCGAAACAATTAGTCGGGAAGCTCGGCGAAAATCGTCGGCAAACGTACCTGCGTACGTTATGTACTCGTGGCGATTTTACATATTTAAACGGACCGTCCGCGTTCAATTCGCGATCTGCGAAAAACGTCTGCCACCCTCCTCGCCACTGTTGTGGAGAATCGGAACACTAACCTAACCTTCCGTCATTCGATAAAAACGTCAATCGAAAACGAAAACGTTTCGTCGTAAAAATAATTTACCTAACGTATTATGCGCTACGTAAATGGCCACCGTTAATTGTTTATAATTGTATATTACCCCCGAATGGAATCCGAATAGAAGTAACACGACGCGTAAGTACCGCGTAATGACAAAGTGCGTCGGACGAACAAAAAACTTTTACGCGCGTCTTATAAACTTTTAAGACGTCGCGATTTTAATTGATTTCTAGACAAGTCTCGTTAGTTAAATACACACACGGACGATGTATTCTCTTTTTTTTCTCATGATCTGATACACTGCACGGACTTTTATCACATAATTCATTACTACAGAAACACGCGTTATATATAGATAAAATTAAACGAACTTTCGACGGTGGAAAAACAACTGTGGTAATGTTATTTTCACGTATCGGTATAAAACGCGTAACACACAATATGTAATCCGCGTAGGCCGTATCAGGTGGTCGTATCGTAATACGATTATTATATTATTTTCAGATACGATCGCCAATCGAACCGCTCCGTATACGTCGCAAACGTAAATAATCCGGGTGTGTGTATATACACACACGGACGTGTCGAAAAAAGGAAAAATTAACGATTTTTTTTTTACACGGGTGCACTTCGGTTAAAACCAAAAACGTGACTGTGAGACGTTATCGACCGTTACGCGTACATTTCGATTAAAAAAAAAAGAAAACGAACGGCAAATAAACGTTTGCCGGACTAAAATGACAAACGCGTTTGTATATCGTACGTTATGACGCGGCGGACCGTTTGGAGATTTTCAAAACATGTCGAAAAACCGTTTGTCCGGTGAACCGAACGCGGTACGGACAAAAATACCGACGACGAGCGCACGTCGGCCGAAAGGGATACGAATTGACGTGTGTGTGAGATGCCGTGTCCGTGGCGAACAGCGGAAATATATTATTCGACGCGAAGTGTTTGTCGTAAAACCGTTTTATTGGACGCGAGATGCGCGGAGCAATTTTCCAAACAAAAACTTTCCGAACCTCGACGGTTGCCGCCGAGTGTTTTATTGATACAGTAACAACCGTTACTAACCATTAAGTAACCAGTAACCATGATTACACAATTAAGGGGGTGGCCTAATCACGACGGACGTTTTTGTCGAGCGTCGCTTCCGTAAACGTATTCTCCAACGAATATTCGAAGCCGATACGCGTATTGCGAGTAGGCGACGATTTAAATTGAAACTTTTTCGGATTTCCAGCGCATAGCGCGACTTACTAAAATATAAATCGCGATTTAACTCGAAGCCTACTGCTCTTGGTTACGCGCCTGCCGATTAAACGTAAGTCCATATAGAAAACCGGTAAATGCCGAAACTCGTGGACTACGTGACGGAAAACGTATACTTAGTCGACCGTGCAAGATAAAGGGGAACCACCGAACAAGCAGGATTAATATATATATACGTATAGGTATTTAAGGATATCTCACAGGGAATGAAGGGAGGGCGCGTTGTGAAAGGCGGGCCGCGTAGGGGAACGCATATATTACGGACACCGGCCTTTATGTCTTTCCCGGGACTTCTGGTCACCAGTTGTTTGGCAATGTCCTCGCACTGGTTGGCGTTCGTCACGTTCACCATGTTCTCGTCCGATTCCCAGTCCCGGTGAGCCACGTGCGCGTACGCTCCGGCCGGCGACGCGTGCGTCACCCTGGACGTGGACACCAGCCCGACCGCTTTGCCCTTGGCCATCGACCATTCGGCGATGGACTGCGTACGGTTCTCGGGCGCCAGCGACCCGGCGCAATCTTCCAGCTTCACCTTGGCCGTCAACCCGATCGTCTCAAAGTTGGCCTTCACGCCCGTCAGGTACGCCGTGGCGGTGCACGCCGAGTCGGCCACCTGTCTGTCCACGCAATACGTCTGCAAAACGGATAAAACGATAAGTGCCCGAGGAAACCTAACCAAACCGTTCGGATTATTGGTTCTCGTTCCGTTCTCTTTGTGCACGGGGTAGGGGGGGAGCAGCGCGCGTTTTCATTGTACTCAGAATACTGGAGAGCTTTCTCCTGTCCGGTGTATAGGCTGTAACGACGTCAAGGTAAAGAATGAAACGAGATTTTACTCGAAAATAATAACAAACGATACGTACAGTTTAAGAGCCGCCGCGTAAAAATTCGCGTTTCGTTTTTCGCGACTAATTTGCCGACAATATTCGTCGCTAGCCGAGCACCGCACGTTTCACGTATGAATTTGACGGACGGAATTCGTTGATTGATATTAAAATCGACTTGATCCGCGCGCCGTTCGTATACACGAAGGAACCGTATACGAACTTCGTTAGAATAGTTAGTACGAAATATTGGGATTCGCGCGAAACAAAAAAAACAATTGGCGTCTGAACCGTTATTCGAATTGATCGTCGCCGTGGTAGATACTTCCAAGACGATAACAGCGCCGGCGCAAATCGAGAATTCGCTCGTTTATTATATAGCCGTGAAACGCGCGACGAGTAACAGCGAAGACGGTTATCAAAAATAGTAGCGACCTCGCGGGAAAACGACGCGTTTTTCATTTAACCAGCCGTCACGTAGATAGTATATACCCGTAGTTTCGTTAATTCACCCGTTCCCATAATAATTCTGACCCGAATACCCAAATTTTTGGTCGAAATTCAATATGACTGATGCAATCTAAGAGGAAAATCGCGTAAATAATTAACGAACGAACGAGGACCACGTACGCGCAGTTTTACCGCAACCGCTATTGCGGGTACAAAAAGGACGCCCGCCGTATTATCGAATGATATAATTTTTTCTCTTGTTAGAATTTCGGACCGCCGAGTTCGGATATTTTCCGATTTTATTTTTTTCTACGAATATTTTAGATAATTATTTCGAAAAAATTACTCGTTGTACGTAATTAAATATCAATTTTCGAACTATATATATGTATGTGTGTACAATGGCTTTTAAAAAAAAAATAACGAAACAAGAACCGCGTTCGCATACTACAACGAAGTGGATGAAATTTTTGTTTTCGAAACGCGCGTATAACGAAAAAATTCGAAGAGAAATAACGTTCCGCGCGTTCCGTAATATGTAAACAGAATTGAAAACACACGGGTATTCGTCGAATTTTTCACAAATTATTCGTTTTGAACATTATATACAAACGTGTATATATATATATATACAAACGTATTTAATATCGAAGCGATTTCACGTTTAAAAATGTTCGACAATTTTGTCGAAACGTAAAATTACTTTACGAATAACTCGATCGAATTCCGATTGTTTTTTTTTATGTGCGCGTGGATGGCGACTAAATTTTCGTTAAACCCTTAATAACATTTTCGAAATCGATTACGGAAAATACCGTAAATATGAACGTGTAATCCGGTCGAACGTAACGACCAAAATACAATAATAATATACGCCGTACACAACCTATGTATACGCCAACGAAACGAAATTCGCGAACCCGCGTTTCGTTTTATAATAATATTCGAAACGTACACAGGTCGTACAGGTATCTCCCCCTCCCCCCGTTGACGGCGCACAAAGCGTACATAATTTTACGCGAGAGGAGGAACTAATAAACGCCGTGTTTTCCTTGTCCACCAACTACGTCGTTAATGAACAGGTACGCGCGTTTTCGTTTTGTATAAGCGCGGACCAACACATCAAAGCGACCTTGGTTTTTGACATTTAACCGTCGGGTGGGGATAGGTCAACTATCGTTCGCTGTCCGAAGCTTTCGTTCGTCGTATACGCACGAAAAATATACGTGGCGCTATAAAACGTTACGTATTCGACGAGGATGTTTGTTTCTCCGGTCGATTGGCCCGCGTTTCGATTTTTGTATGGACGGTCATTTCGCGGACGATTGTTCCGAACGCCTATGTCGCGCGACCATGCGCATAAACGTCCGTCCGCCGTCGTTTTTCCGATCTTTAGTTCCACGAGCCCGAACTGAAATTTTAATCGGCCGCCGTACCGTTCATAATTCATTTATCGCGGAACGCTCGTTGCCTCTTTGACAGCTGTCACCCGAGCCTCGGCCTACGCGCGTTTAACTATGCATATTGTTCCGGCGTTCGGTACAACTCCGACCGCATATTTTTCCTAGGCGTTTTTCTCGCCCGAATTAACGCCATTGCCGGCGAAACTACGATCGCCGAACAACGGGGAACCGATCGCGACGCCGCGTCCAAAAAGTCGCCGGGACGTGACCACTCCGTGCTACACAGCGTGCAATGGCCGAGTGCGTTAAGAGTATTCACAGGCCGGGCATAACGAAACCAATCGTACGGACGTGGGCGCGCGAACGGATGATTTTGCGAGAAAAAAACCGTTTTTTCGTCGGTAGTACCGCGCGAAAATCCCCCCAATCGTGACTCGAGCCAACTTAGTTGCCTACCGGACACGGCCGAGTCGCGGAAAAACCAGAGGTGTCTTAAAATAGCGATTCCTCTTAGCGAACGATAATCTACGCGTAAATCGGTTCCCCGCGTTTGAGAAAATTTCCCCGTCGTACGCTTTATGGCGTACGATTTTTTCCCGTACGTTCGCGTAAATCGTTTATGTCGCTGTCTCGGAGCCGTTCGATATACATTGTTTTCCTACTTTTTATATACTAAACGGGTAATCATCACGAGCCTTTCGCGATTTTTGTTAACTTTAAACACGTGCGTGAACCAACGTGACGGATAATTGAAAAACAAAATATACGCGATCGTCGCGTAATAACGATGGTAAGCCGTTTTCCGATACATATTTCGACCAATAACGTTTCGTGAGCCCGAACGCGCGTAACGAATTCGACATTTTTCCTAGCGAAATGAAAATTATAAGAAAACCGCGCGAGAATTGAAACGTAATAGGAACAATATATCCGGACGACATAACGTATATAGAAACGAATACCGAAATATGCTCGCGGTTTTCTACGAAACGTCATCGTTTATACGCGCGCGCGGGTTATATATTTATTTAGGGCAAAATATTTATACGCGAACACGGCGCGGGCCTTCCGGAGGGTACGAAAATCGTCGGTCTTCTTCGGCGGCATTCCGTATTTGTCAAATCGAACGTAATCTTCGTTCGAAACGGCGATTCGGAAATCGCGAACGGAATTTGAAAAACGAAAAGAAAAACACAAAAGCGAATCCGTTTTTGAAATTCGACAAACCGTTCGGAAGTGTACTCGCGCGCGACGATATTCGACCAAACGACAACATAACCGGCACGATTAGCCGGATGCATATGTGCACGACCCGAGGCAATTTTTAACGCGCGCAACAAATACCGCGGCTCCGGACGCGTCCAATTCCGAATTTCTCGACGTTTATGTTAAAACAACGGACGTTAAACGGTTTTACGCACGTTTCGCCGTTAATAAGTGCGCGCCGGCTATAACAATTATTTCCCACAAAATTCGTTTTTTAATTATAGCAAAGTCCGATCGATTTCAACTACAAAACCAGCGACTCATTACGTAAACGTCGTATACGTACCGATTATCTGCGTATATAATTTCAATAACTGGAAACGATACGTGTTTGTCATAACGTTTTTCGGGTTTTACGAGAAGAAAAATGCGTTTCCGTATTAGAAAAACAAACGAAAACTAACCGCCGTAAAAATCACGCGGCGAACATTTATCCGAAATAAAAGTCGTTCGCTCGCGAAATTTTGAACGACAAAACGTACGGTTTTTTTTATATATATATATAAACGAGGAACGTTAACCAATTCGTTTAATTTGACAAATTGGACTAATACGCGAAAAAAAAACCGCGAATTAACATAAAAGTCTCTCTCATACACTCTTTTTAATGTGGAAAATCGACTTAGTCGGGAATTTTGAATTTTCTAATTCGACGAGCCTTCTTCGATACAGTACCCTTTGCGTTGCGCGTTACAACGGCCGCGCGGTATTTAACGTTCCAACACCATTTAACTAAAAAAATAACGACCGCGCTCGAAAATCCGCGAATTCAATTTCGTGCGTTACAAACGCGCGTTCGCGCGGTCGTATATACGGTGGGTGGCGGGGTATTTATTTCGGACGCTTTCCCGTTATACGGCGCCGTATAATACGAATTATTTATACCTTCGACATGCCCACGAACGGGAATTTCTCGAAGCTCAAGTACTCGTTCTCTCCGGGACGTTGTTTGCTCGTCTGACCCACGTAGATGCGCGAAGCCGTCAGCGTAGTCAACGACATGCCGTCACCCAGGAACATGATTATGTTTTTGGCGACGCCTTTTTTATTCACGTACTTGACTTTCTCGGCTACCGTGGCCTTACCATTTTCGATCCAGAACCGACTGTCTGTATGTAAAATAACAACAACAAAAAATCCGCGCGGTGATTATTTTATTCCGACGTATATACTATATATATAAACGTACGTTATTATCGTTATTATTATAAACGAATATATGCGTATATATTCGGCGTAAAAGCAACACAATTTACCTGATACTTAAGTCGGACTTTGTAACGAGTGTGCCTCGATTTGTACGATACAAAGAGCGAGCGCGTTCAGTGAATTTTTATTATTATTATTATTATTATTGTTATTACGATTCGGTTCCGTTGAAAGTCGAGAGCAATAAGCGATGCGTTTCCGCGCTCGAATAAATAAAAAAAATTATGTGTATATATATATATATATATATATTTAAAATAGATTTACGTAAAAAAAAAAAGGGAAATTGCTGTAAACGAGATATACTCTAGAGAAAATTGATAGTAACAAATGGGAAAGTTTAACTCAAAATAGGAGGAGGTAACTTATAAAAGTATAGGTGCGTAATATATTTATACAAGGGCGTACGTATTTCACGCGATAATATAATATCGAACGAACGATAGCTCTCATTCGGTAGGAAATATAAATAAATAAAAAAAACCCTACGACGAATTCTAAATAAGTTAGGTAGTACACTTTTACGTTTCTTATTTCGTTCCGGAAAATATAAAATAAGGTAAACGAACGTAACGTACTGTACGGAAATATTCACTTTGTTTATTGAATTTAAATATTCCCGTTTTTGAAAATACGTGTTCGGCTTACGTATCGTATTATCATTATTACTATTATGGAGCCCCCCCTTCCGGTCCGACAATTTTTATATGAATTCAATTACGCGAGAAACGCTCGCGTCTATGAATTAAATTCGGTCCGTAAATATTAGCGAAAGTAATCGCGTAATACGATCGTCGTATAGACGAAACTGTCATAGGCTCGCGGACGCAAGGACACTGAACGGGCCGTTTTATTCGACGGACGATGGCGGAAACTAAGGGATTTTGGGAAAATGAAAAAAATCGAATAACGCCAAAAATTATCGGAACGAACGACACGGCGAGGTAACCCGCGTAATAATCGTACACATTACCTTGTTCCGACTGTTCTACGTTTACGGCGTCCGAATAAACGAAATTATGACCTGAAAACGAATATAAAACAAATTTAGCGATAGGTTCGATTATTTTTTATATATATATATGTGTGTGTGTGTGTGTGTGTGCGTATGGTGGCGTATTTTCATGAGGGAGAAACGTGTCAACCTCCCCTCCAGAATCGACCAAAAAAGTTTATCAATTTGTGTATACGTACTATTTATTATTTACAAGATTCCGGTACGAAAAGTATCGAGAAATAGCCGCTCATAAATACCGCGACCGTTCCGTAGGTGTACGAAAGATTTTTTAAATTACGTTTATATTATATTTGGTCATGATAGAGATAACGAAGGACCTTTATCACCGTTGGTCACGGTGCCCTTTAATAATCGCCGTTTAATAATAACGCGGAATAATTATTATAAGCGATAAATTTCGCGTCGCTATCAAATTAATTCTTCATAAATAAATATTTACGAACTACAACGGTAACGAGTTATAATTATAAACGCGAACGACGTAATTATTACGCGGCGGACTAAAAATAGAGGTACGGCGAAACACGTTTAATCGCGTTTTCGATAAATTTGAAACGCCCAGAGAAAAATGTTTTGAAAAACGCCGGCCCGTGCGTACGTTTAGAGTGTATTGGGTGTTTCGAAGACACACGTCTGTATGCAAGAAAAGAACACGAACGACGGGATTTTCGCGGTCGCGGCGCGGCAGCGGTTAAAGTTCGCGCCGACGGCAGTTTATTATCATCTAAACTTTTCGCCTTTCTACGGGCGGCGTATTTTTTTCCTTTTTTTTTTGTTTCTGGTAAGACGCACCCGGCGCGCGGGTTTTCGGAAGGAAAAAACACCCCCGGTACGATTTATGGCGTGACATTTAGACCGAGTCACCCCGCCGCCATTATACGCACCTTCCTTTGCGCGCTACACGCACGTATATTAGAGGCGCGCGCCACTATCGCCCCGTCTTTTTCTCTCGCTTAATCTGCTGAAATTACTTTGTTCTCGAGGCAAGTCGTTCGTTTCAATTTAGGAAAATTTCTCCAAATGAGAGTCACACACCGCCGCCGGAACAATATTTATATACGCCGGCCGCGCGTTTATGCCCCCGTCGCCGACTTGACACCGCCTAACGACGCGATAATAATTACGATTGTTCCTGCCTAAGTATACGGCCGGACGGTTCGCCGTGCCCGCGTCGGGGGACCTTTATGCGCCTTACGTTCGCGGAACGGCCCGTCGGATTCGCCAAAAGCGGAGACGATCTCCTCTAACCCGCCGCCGGTACTTGGGGGGGAGGCCTTCTGCGCGATTTATCGTCGCGGACACCCTAAACTCCGCGACGGAGACGGTGTTTTTTTTTTGTTCGTATTTAACGTACCCGACGAATAAAGCGTACGACTAACGGATCGTGCGATTCGCTACGTCTTCGAGGGTTCGCTTAAGCGGATCACCGAATTTGATTAAATACGTTCGAATGAGTGACGAACGACACGCGACACCGATACGGCCCGCGTGGTCAGTTTGTTTTCCCGTTCGTTCCGCGATTCTGTTGTTCGACGACCCGAGTACGGTTAACGCGCGCGCCCGACAAATACGCAGCCATCACATTCGCGTTACTTGCGCCTTACGACGACTATAGTCGTTTTTACAAGAGAAAGGTACCGTTTCGTGCACGTTGAATGAACAGTAAAAGTTCTTAGGGCCGTGAAATCCCCTCCACGGAATTGTCGTCGATAGTCGACGATGTCGCCAATGAGTTATACACCGATGTTCAAATGATTAATTTTTGTTTAGCATTATGTTATACCGTAATCGTCTTATTCACGTAGGAGAGAGAACACTTTAATTATACAATTTCAATAAATTATAATTATGTAATTTAATATAAACTAACGTGACTATTAATTGTAATTAATTTTATAAAAT